>SEOQ01000200.1:0-38136 GCA_004679275.1 Dentipellis fragilis
CTTATAGGACTGTCCAAGTGTGGGAGGGCGGGGAGACGTGTGGTATGGTGCGGGGTGGTAATGAGGCTGCAGAGGGAGGGTATCTGAGGTCTTAAACAGGGTGCGGTGGACCATGATAGAACACACCTCGGGAATTATTGAATACAGTGAACGGAGGTCAAGTTTGAGGCGCTTCGGCGGAGGCTGGGTATCGGTGGGAGGGGGTGAGAAGGGGCGGCGTGCGGGTGGTTTTGTGGGGGAAACCTTGTCTGGAAGGTTTGGTTGGAATAACGCCAGCTCGTCTAGCGTGAATATGTCGGAAGGGGAAAGGGGGGCTCCCCATTCCTTTAGTTTTGCAGCGGGTGGTGTTCCCTCCGCCTTGATATGAGGCGGGGGACGCGCAAAAACATACGCTCTCCCAGCTTGTCCTGGATGTGCGCGTGAGCATATGCCAAACGGAAACTTACACAACAACTCACTATTGAATACAGTGAGATCGAACTTTGGTGAAGGCGCGTGCCATCCGTTGCCCCCGAACGCGTCTTGCACGAGAGCACGACCCTGGTTCAACAGCAACGCGTTCTCCTGGGATGTTGAAGTTTCTGCAGACCTCTCCGGATCTTTTGCACGTAGAGCATGTACGGTGAGCTGGCTCTGGCTGGGTGCATCCATGTATAAGTACACTGTCGAGAACGCGTGGGGTGTCGTTAGCTGTTGCTCATATGCTCTGGAAGGCTAATGGTCAAGGCGGGAGGCAGTCCGCTAGGCATCAGTGTGTTCGCGGAGACAACGGAGAGTCAGAGATTTTGTGGCCCATTATGTTCCGAATTCAACAGTGAGACCACAACTGGCAAGGCTGTCATGGACGAGAGACCGCAGCGTCAATTGCATACCGGCGCTTAGTCCGATGATATATTGTTGGTAGTAACTCCATATGGTAGGCGAGATCATTGAGCTCATGCATGACGCCGACGGTCAGATGCGAATGTGAGTCGCGAAGGGCGAATAGATTGGCAGGAGAGGTAAGGTAGTAGTAGGTAAGAGTAAGGGTGCTAGAGGACATATAACGTCCGGAACCATCACTATTACTTTTACTCATCGTCATGTTCGCCGAGCTGTTCATCGAGTTCATCGTCATCTATGACCTCACCCTCTTCCATTGCCTGCCGTTCTTCCTCAGCCCGGATCGTCTGTACTACGATCTGAAGCTGAGGTGCAAGGTACACGAAATAGCCTGCCACACTGGCAACGGCCATCCCAATCCATACCCATCGCATCTTCTTGAACCGTTTCTCCTCCTCGTTCGACTCGGCCTTCTCCTTGTTTCCAAAAAGGCGCAGGCTCGGATAGGGAAGGAGGTTGGTGAAAGTAAAGCCTACCTCCGGGAGCTTACGGAGGTGATCGGCGAATGCAGTCGGGAAGGCGGCAGAGTAGACGCGATGCGCATGAGCAAGGAGGGTGGGATATGAGGAACTNATGAGGGAGGAGAGCAGGGTGTCTGGGAAGGGTGGGTTGATGATTAAAAGTATGTGCGAGGCCAGGAGAACGTCAAGGGTTGTTGGCCTACGCGCAATATGTAAGATAGCCTCCAGTGAGAAGAGGGAAATGCATACCTATCATAATAGAAAAAGTTTTTATCGTCTAGCAGGCGGGTGTAGAGGTCGAATGCCGCGCGTGCTCTCTCAAGCACCTTCAAAACAGCGCAAAGTCAGTGCCAAAGCAAGTCTTAAGAACAAGTAGATTCAGCGCACCCTTTCCCGCTCGAACGCAGTCTTGAAGACCTTGCTCGTATCCTGTTTGGGCTTCTTCTCCTGCTCTCCAAACCGACGCAGTCTGTTCGCGTCTTCGTCTTCAATCTCCTCGCCAGGGAGGCTCCATAGCCCGCTCGCCTCCAGACGCGTTTGATACGCCTCTCGGATGCGACGTGGCACATAGTAGCGTTGCGGAACGGGAAGAACAGAAACGAGAGCTGGGTGTACGACGGACACGTAGTTCTCCGAGAGGGAGTAAAACATGTGCGCCTGCATCGCGTTAACAATTGGCTTGCAAGGAGAGCGTGAGTGCACGTACCAGCAGGTCACCGAGGGCTGATTCGACATGAGCGCACCACGCGGTACGCCTTGCGCGTTCTGCGGTGCTCAGAAGTAGGTCGAGGTCGGCGGAGAACATGTGCTCCGAGTTGCTGTTCTCATGCGCCAGAGATTCCGCGGTGAGGCCGTTCACGTACTTCAGGATGGCCGGAAGCGGCGCAACGCACTGGTGTCCATGCGTCAGATACGGGAGCTGCCCTATGATGTCGAAGAGTGCAAAATGAGTACAGGGTGTCACGCGCCAGTCCGGCAAGCACTAACCCACCGCTAGGGGACGAATCCGGGTTCGCAGTCTCGACGACCGCGAAGTGGCCGGGGATAGAGAGCTGAAGGTAGAGCACGGCCGCAAGACTGGCGGGTTCCATAGACGGGAGGTCCCATTTTGCAGGCCAGATGTAGAGGGTGGGTATACTGGTCGACGACATGGCTCAGCCAACTCACGCTCGAGACTCGACGAGAGGGAGGCGCGCACAGACACTGCACAGACGCGAAATCTCGGGATTCGCCTGCCGTGATCGGCACGTGCTCAATTACCTGTTATGGTCTCGGTCCGACTACGGTCCGCTGCTTCACTCGTTGAGACCTGCCTTCCACCTCGTCGAGCTTCAAGCTTCACCAGTAACGCGCTCATCGCTATGGACGAAGACCTCATCGTAGTTGATGACTTCGAACCCAACACGCCTTATGAGCACAATGGCATCGGCGCGCACCCCGTCGCCTCCACATCCGCCACTGCACTCCCCGGACGCCCGCAGCGCATCTCCGCGCGCCGTCGCAGCACCCCCGCCTACACCGAGCACCTTGAGCAGCGTACCACGCGCTCTGCGAATAAGCCGCGGACAGCGCCGAAGCTGAAGTTGAAGCTGAGCGAGAAGGCTGCATCGCAGGCACCTGGCGTTAGCTTCCTTGGCCCGTATGACCGCGAGCTCGACTCGGACGATGAGGAGCTATCGTTTGAGGAACAGTTCATTCTAAGGCTTCCGCCGGGCGAGGATTGCGAGAAGCTGAAGAAGATGGTGGCTGCTAGGGAGGTGTCGCCGGATGTATGGTTCAAGTTCAAGGGTGAGGACGCGTTCGGGATAGCTCCTGTTGAGTACATGGCTGATGGATTGTGCGCAGATTCTCGACGAGCGGTGTTTCATATAGGGAACAACCAGTATTCGGCAAAGCTGGTCGATCTACCATGCATTGTCGAGGCGCAGAAGACACTTGACAATAAGCAAATGTTCAAGGTGGCCGATATATGTCAGGTTACTATATCGTCTCCTTACCGCATTGCTTTTCTGACATGCCCCGCACAACAGATGCTTTTGGTTGAGAACAAGATACAGAGCGAGGATGTCTTCGGCGGTCATAAGAATTTCAACATCGACGATTTTATCTGGCCACATGGGCTTACACCCCCTTTACACTACGTCCGAAAACGTCGCTTCAGAAAGCGCGTAAACAAGCGGACAATCGAGAGTGTCGAGCAGGAGGTTGAGCGGCTGCTCGAGCAGGATGCGACTGCATCCGAAGTAAAATACGGTATGCGACATCGTTGTAATATGGCGCATACATGCTCATCTCACGTCAATGCAGATGTTTTGGAGAACGTCAACCCGGATCTCTCAGATTCTGAATTCGTAGACCGTGATATACCCCAGGATGTGCCAACGCCGGGCGACTTCCACTCCGAGCAGGGCGACGCGCTAACACCAGCCGCGGATGGCATGGCAGAAGGCGGAGAAGGCACTGACGAGGGTGATGATGACCATGAAGCAGAAGGAGATATTGACGAAGAGCTCGCGGCCGAGCTGGATCTTGCACTAGGCGATGAGGGCGAGGATGGAGACGAAGAAGAGGAAGAGGAGGAAGATGAGAGTGAGGAGGATGAAGATGAAGACGAGGACGAGGATGATGAGCGCGTGCAGGCGCGGCAGCTGCTCAATGAGGAGATCAACGATCTCTCTGCTGCTGTGCGGAAGAAGGAGATGGAGGTCGCGAGTGCAGGCAACCCGCTCATCCGCAAGCGGTTCGAGGATGCGCTGAAGAAGCTGCGTGCGGATCTGGATATGAAGATGGCGCAGAAGGATGAGATGAAGGAGATGGCGAGGAGGAGGAAGGAGGGGGTGGTTGAAGGTACTGCTGGAGAGGGGACAGAGGGGGACGGGGACGACGAGGCGGATGACGAGGGAGATGCGGACGGGGACATGGCGCTCGAAATGGAGATGCAGCAGGCTTTGGCTGCGGGGCCGCCTGAGCCAGCACCAGAAGATATTCCGGAAGGACCGGGTGACGATGGGGATCTGTTTGGCCCGGAAGACGAGGCAGTCGGGATGGAGATTGGCTAGTCTGTCGTCTCGCTGTCTTCGAACGTTTCGTGCTGCTGTCATCGTCCGTTTTCTTGCTATCATGCTGTCCATACTGTATCAACTATATAAATACTCGGATATCTCGATTCTACACGGAGCTATGACGGGAGGAGACACACAATCCCGGCCTGCAACATGATTGGTATATAAAATACACAGACCACAGGTGCGAACCACACACCCAGTACCTCCCACTGCCACACCGCTTGTCGCACCTCGTTGTACATCAACAGCGGACCGAGCGCCAGTGTGGCATACAAGGCATATCGCAGCACCCGTGTGGGGAGCGAAGGTGAGGAGGATGTGATAGATAATGGACAGCCGAGTACGATCGCTAAGAGGGCGGCGAAGGAGAAATTGAGCATGGAGCTAATCGAGATGACTGGACTTGCAAAGGATAGGAGCAGAGACTTGAGAAGAGTCGAGGTGGGCGCATTGTCGGTGTGATGTGTCGATGGGACCAGGAGGGCCAGCAGTGGTAAGAGGGCGACGAGTCCAACAACGGCGTACGTCAATGTCTGAAGAACGTGTGAGCCAGAAACCGTGGAACAAGGAGATGATAAATACCTCCTGGTTTGCCATGAACCACGATGACGATATCGTCCAGAACAGGAGCGCCCCCACGATATGCGTTGCAATCATGATTGCCAGTGGGGGAAGAACGTCCCTGTTCCTTCGCACCCACTTCTTTTCGGGACCGTGCTTTTCGTCGTCATCGACAATTTCAACCCACCCTGCCGTCACCCACTCGCCAAGACCGCCGAACATGAGAGCTGTGCCCACGAGTACTGCGCTAGGGAGGTACATGCCAATCTTGAGGAAGAGTGCAGGCGTCACCAGGATGTAGAAGAAGAATGAGGCGTGTAGGCGTTCGAGGAGATTGTTCATGGTGCGGAGGGTCGACTCGACAACTCTGAAGCGGTCCTCTCAGCTGTAGGTCAGAACAAAGAAAGACGAGCAACGACGGACCGGCCAAGAGCGTGGAATCCATGCGGGCCATTGGATGGCACTGCATAAAGAGTGATCGCATCTATGCGGAACCTGTGGATGACAGACAGTCAGCTCAGTGAGAGGACCGTATTGTGGAAGGCTTACTGATGAAGCAATCCGTGCACTCCGCTCGCTGTTCCTCTCGCCTGGTGCTTAGCGTGTCGAAGGATATTCTTCGCTCTGTACGCGTACTCCACTACGTCTGGCTGCTCCGCAATACTCTTTGGCACCCATGATGGCAGCCAGTGAAGGATTTCTTGATGACCTGGGAAATCTGTGGGTTCTCGATGGTCGTAGAGAAGGACGGGGACGCCGCCCGTGTGCTGGGATATCAGACGGAAGGAGTTGATGAGGTCCTGGTTTGGCAGCCGACCGTTGAGACCCTCTGGAGTTATGTCCTCAGTACTATTCACGCTGCATAATCAGCTTCTACAACGGGCATACCTCGGAATACACCCAGGTGAGAGAAGGAGTGTCCTGGATAGTCAATGTTGAGTGCCGTCCAAATGACGCCCGATGCCAGAGTAAGTTCGTCGGCACGTAGATCTACAATGGCTGAGTTCGCGAATGCAGATACTAAAATGACCACGTACTGGCTTGCTCGACTCCGTGATACGAGCTAATCCAGGCATGCATGCCCTCGAAGTATCCGTCGCTAATGACGAAGATGATATCCTTCGACCAGTGCGAGTACTCTGCAGGAAGTTAGGACACGTTGCTTCGCATGTGTAAGGAAACAGACGTTTCAGAAACCCAGAAAGCGCGAGCACAGTCGCCATGCCTCTCAAGTTCAGGCTCTTGCCTTCGTCACTGCCACTGAGCCAAGATGCACTGATGATCATTGCTTCGGCTCCTGAGGCTCGAGGAGACGATAGTATGGCATAGGCATTTGTACCACCCAAGGTCTGGGTAAACGTGTCAGTGTTAGTAGCAGAGACTTGCAATAGTAGTACCCCTGTGCTTGTATTGAACTGATATTCCTGGGTGGAAGAGGGTATCCCAAGCTTGGCGAACTCTGTCGCAAGGAAATTTGCGCGTCTAGATTGCAGCATGAGTATGTACATCGTAGTTACACAGCATAGAAACCAAGTATCTCACTCCGCGCTCGATGCGTTCCTGTCCCGCAATTGCTCTAGCTCCTCCAAGTATCGGTCTGCGTGGTATACATCTCCCCAATGCCAGTAAGTGTTCACCTATATGAACGGTCAGCATGCCATCCAGGAAAGAGGTCGGACCGGTGTCACTTGGCCAGGTTGGAGAGCATTCTCGTCGATGTATACGTTGTTCCCAAGGTTAGGTAATGGTAGTGCCAGCATCCACCCATACCCGGCCAACAAAAGCACTAATCTACTCAGGTAAGTAGGCGAAAGCAGCAGGAGATGTGATAGCGCACCTCAGTACATGCAGGTTATTCCATATGAAGGTCGTCATGGCCTTCCGCCTGCGGATTTTCGTCCTATTTGCGGCCAGCCTGTCTTTCCCAGTAAATCTTCGGATGGCATTTCTGAGTCTGTCGAGCAACATGATCGTTAGTCAGGCGGAGGCTGCGACGCCAGTGAGCGTCGGAGGGTGAGTTGAGGAGTGTACAGACGCGCTCCCGCGCCGGCCGGACCGCAACGCGACCGCGTTTAGTGCGACGTGCCGTGGCTGAGTGACCTCCCACCAATCTCTCGCACTCTCGTTTTCTACCTTCCTCACCGCGATCTACCACAAACACTATCTCTGGGATGTCCTCGAAACGCAAGCGCCGCACTGTGCAGCAATTGGAAGGTTTGGCAGCCGGCGAGAAGCTGAAGAGACAGAACTTGACCACAGATACATCTCCCTGGGGCTGGGTCGGGACAGAGGTTACGAACGCGTCGGATATTACGGCGGAACATCGTTTGGCGACCTGTAACTTCGCTCAGAGGAGTACGGCATCATTCTGTCCCAACAAGTTCGCCCAGAAGCGTCCAGCAAGCGTAGAGCCGGCGCGGCAGGTCACTCCGGCCGATGGGGAGTTGGCAGACGACGTGATCGTCATCTCGGAGGACGAGGCACCGAACTGTAGTAAACGTGCCTGCAAGAAGAACCCAAACTGCTTAAATTATCTTGGACAGGACAAATGGGAGAACGAGGGTGCGTTATACTGCTTAGTTGCAGAGCTGCGGCATCCTGACGTGAGCTGTTCCACAGACGGTGCTATGAAGGCATATCTTGCTACCATGAAGCTGGGACATGACCCTCAGCTCGACGACAGGAAAGCAGGATTACCTGTTGGCCTCAAGGTACGCCACATGCCAACTATTCCTAGATCCAAGCTAAGAATGGGTCGTAGAACCTCGGAGCGACCTGTTATGCGAACGCCTTCATACAAGTCAGTCCTTTGTGTGAATATATGCGCAGCTTCGGCTAACATCCCGCCCAGGTTTGGTATCAGGACCTTGCATTTCGCAACGGTGTCTATCAATGTCAGCCGTCACAAGACAAGGAGCATTCATTTGAGGTATGGCCAAAGTAAATAATCCCTAAGATGATGCTGATCCACCCTATCTAGGATTCTCCCGTATTCCGACTCCAAGCAACTTTTGCTGCTCTTCAAGAGGGGAAAAAGAGTGTTTTCAACCCTATTAAACTTGTCGAGAGTCTAAAGTTGAAAACCAACGAGCAACAAGATGCCCAAGAGTACGCTCGTTATCATTCGGCGAAGTTTCCCCAAACCGATTATTTTCTTCTATAGGTTCTCGAAGCTATTCATGTCACACCTCGATAATGAATTCCAGAAACAGCTGAACCCAGCTCTGAAGCACCTTCTGGCAGACCAGGTATGCACCCCACATCATAGGGTGGCTCGAATCTAATATCAGCTCCAAAACAGTTTCAGGGACAACAAGCCTATTGCACAACGTGCCAGGAGTGTGGAACCCGCTCTGAACGAGAGTCTGACTTCCTGGAAGTGGAGGTCAACCTTGAGGTATGTCACCATTTTGTTGTTTTCAGTCTTCTCCGCTCTTATATAAATTTGCAGAACAACTCCTCCCTGACAGACCGTATCGAGGCCCTTCTGCAGCCAGAAACGCTATCAGGCGATAATCAGTAAATACCCTTCATGATTCGTTATTTATCACTACCTTATTTACATGCTTTAGATATTCTTGCTCTCATTGCAATTCTTTGCAGGATGCGACACGACAGGTTATCCTCCGAAAGCTCCCGCCAATCCTGCACTTCTCATTGCTCCGTTTTGTTTTCGATCTCACGACAATGGAGCGCAAGAAGAGCAAGCACAATATCTCTTTCCCGTCTGTCCTTGATATGAACCGCTTCTTGGAACCACCCAGTGGTCCTCAGACTGCCAAATCACTTGCTGATGAAAGTGAGAACATATACGACCTGAAAGGGGTGTTGCTTCATAAAGGTCCTAGTGCATATCACGGACATTACGAGGCGATGGTATTTGATGTGATGTATGTACACTCAACATTATGTTTCTATTTATGGCTGCTCATTGTTCACAGGCACAATTCGTGGTTTCAGTTCAATGATGAGGTCGTCACGAAAAAGCCTACAGCGATGAAGGCTGCCGAAGAGAAGGATAAACCCAAAGCGTAAGATCTCACAGGTGCTTATGAGCATTGGCTAGTATTGATATATCTTCGCAGCTCGCAGAACGGCAGACCTCGTCCGATAGCCAAGAAGCGGAGGATTGAAGATAGCGATGACGAGGTTGTCGAGTAAGCCACCTCATTTCTCATCGAATTCAACCGTGCTCAGATGATTTCATCTAGAGTAGATCCGAAAGGCCAATCCAAAGCTCCGCCCGCTGCAACAACAAGGTACGCATGGTCTGTTAATCGTCGACAGAATGATCTAACAAATGGATATACAGTACTATGATGTCGAAAGATGCATACATGCTCGTGTACGCACGTCGCGGATCACGTCAAGAGCATCAACTGCAGGCGCCACCGAAACCCCCACCTCGTGCACTCGAAGCTGTCCAAAAGTTAAATCGGGAGCACGAAGAAGCATGCGCTTCCTATCAGGAAAAGTGAGTATATATGACTGATAGCGAAGCCATGGGCTTATTAGCTTTCGTCAGGCGCGATGCTGTCACATCGCGATTCGAAGAGCTCCGACAGCGTATGTCAAGCATTTATCGCTCGTGGCACGTATCATCCCATGATCAGGTCCATACAATTTTACCATATGCCATTCTATGACGCTGAAGCCTTGGATAGAAGTCAGTTGTTGCCAGTCAGCAAGCGTTGGAACAATTTCTATCTAGGCATCTTTCCAAGGAATCTGGTGGCTCGAAAACACCGAATGGTACTTCGAAAACGCCTTTGGAATCCGAGGCGTCGAGCCGGAGTGCCTCTACCATTCCCATGGATACTGAGGCACTGAAGGTACCCACACCTCTGGAGGACGAAATTTCGATCTCAAGTGTTGTATGCGCTCACGGCCGGTTAGACCCGGACAGGGCGGATGACATGAAGCGCATCGACTATGTCCGTGTCTTATCTGACCACGCCCTCGTTCATGACTGATATTTGCTGAAGGGAGCCTACGAACGCATGGTCGAGGAGGAAGGATGTATATTTCAACCCGAACTCTCTCCGGAAGATGTCTGCGAAGAATGTGTGCGAGATATCTTCATCGGTGCGCATCTTGTTCTTCTTTCACATAACTCTCAACTCATTGAGAGTTACAGAGAAATTATACCAATATGAACACCCGAAACGCGTGGCAGAATTTGACGCCGTCCGTGAAGCCGCAGACTCTGGTAATTACTGGGTATCGAAGGCATGGCTTAAAGGTCTGTTCATAAATATGTATGTTTATGTTGGCAGCGTGCTGACTGTTAGAAAGATTGGCGACAAGCAAAGCCCAAGATGCATGAACATTTGGAGGAAGATCCGCCTCCGGATGCGGACCCATACGGCTCACATGTGCGATGTGAGCATGGGGGGCTGTCGCTCAACACTACAAGTCGTGTGCGCATATCCGCCGAGGTATTTTTTTGAGGCCTACTAGTATATCGTTGCGCTCAACGTCCGAGATCTAGGCATGCTTGCTGCTGAAGTCTTGGTTTCCAAGTTGGGAGACCCTAGCCGAAGATACAGAACGCTGCGCGATATGCGAGGCCGGCATCGAGATTTCTCGCGAAGACAAGCAAGTCATGCGTAAGAAAGCCGAGGACGAAAAGGTAAGAAAGAATCCATATCCCAAATGTAAATTCAAAAAGTGATATATATTCGTTTACAGGCACGTTTGAAACACATGCACGACAATGCTCTTAATGGAAACACCAACCTGCTCGAAAACGTGCCGTGTGCAATGATTCCCGCGCAATTTGTACGTTCGTGGCGGCAGTGGATCATGCGACCCAGCCTCAACCCAAGACCTGAGGCTCCTAATACATCGTCATTCCTATGCGAACATGGCCTGCTTGCTATAGATCCGAACACCAGCGACCTGGATACTTCGGTTTGTCTAATTCGGCGGCACGACTGGGATGTTCTGGAAGAATTGTAAGTTCCCGCGTAAGAATTTGGGCTATCGGTTCCCTGAGTTGCTCGACAGGTATCAAGCTTGTCCGCTAATTGCGGTGCAGAATCGCTCATACAGCGACGAGAACGGCGTTTCCCACAACGAGTTCGAGCATGAGATTGAAGTGTGCGCAGAATGTCGAAGAAAGCGGTACGTCTGCCCCCACACACTCTATCGTACCATCTTCTCAACACCCTAACTAAAGGAAATCGGACTACGACATGACGGAAGTCACAATCCGCATCCTCGGAGTCGACGACCCCAATCCTACTCCAGAGACTTTCTTGACTGCCAGCCAACGTCCAAATACTGTCAATGGCAGCCGGCAGACGACCATCACCACTTACGCATCGCGGCACTTCGGTCCGCAGAGGCAGTCGAAACGTCTGCGCAAGGCGACGGCACGGAGAGAACGGCGGCTGTGCATATCGAAGACAATGTCTGTGAAGGATATCAAGCTTCTGGTGAGTCCATCAGCAAAAGGTAGTCTCTTATTGTCTCCTACTTATGAATATCGTCTTTCATCGTCAGATACAAGAACAGATGGACGTCCCAACCATATGTCAACGGCTCTTCTACCAAGGCCATGAGCTTCTCGACAACGAAGTGACTGTGCCCACCCTCGGCATCCTCGCCAACGATGTCCTGGACCTGCGCGAGGAGAGCGAAGACGTAGACCTGCTCGACGAGTCCGACTCCGAGGTGCCACGGAAGAAGCGCCGCGACGAGGGCGGCGGCTTCGGCGGCACCCTGCTGAGCGGGGACCCCACCTCGGAGGATCCGCCGAGCGAGCACACCGCGTCGCCTCCCACGAGCGGGACGTGTCCCGCCTGTACCTTCGAGAACCTGCCTACGGCGCCGATCTGCTCGATCTGCGAGACTCGACTGTAAACATCTGCATGTAATACTGTACATACGCACTGGGCCCGGGCTTCTTTCTACTGCTGCTATCGTCTCGTTCTAAGGTTACTGGCTACTCTAATTTCTTTCTTGTTATGTACCGTACCTGTACTGGGTTGTCCTCTTCTAATGGCATAATCATACCCTCTCATACTACGTTCACGTTCACGGTTCAAGTCTACGTCCACATCTACGGCGGTTTGCGACGGATTCTATTCGACAACAGGACAAGACGACATTCGACATGCACAGCGAGCGAGCGAGATGGAAGTAATAAATTCAACACGATGCCAACAGTGTGCCCCATATTATTTTTAACCGTACAACACAGAAGAAAAAAGAACAGGATAGAAAGCGAAGAGAACGAAGTCCTATGCATGCGAGGGATAAATAGGCAGGTCCAGCGGCGGGATCGGGGGCGGATTGGACGGGAAGAACCCTGGTTCCGCCGGGACGGGCACACCGCCTCCTCCACTCGTGAAAGAGCGTGGCAGCATCGCCCCTGTCGAGTGCGGCCGTGTCGGGTCCAAAGAGGGCGCAGTAGCTAACGGAGAGGCACGAGATTGCTGCTGAAGCAGAGAGCTGGCGGTCATCAGGACATCCACCTCGCTTGACAACGGTCCTGCGATCTCGACGGCCTGGGCTACGGCAGACTGTGTCGCGACTGAGACCTCGTTGACCGTGACCTGAGAGGATGAAGAGGGTGTGGGGGGGAGTCCAGCGGAGATCTGAGCGGCAGCAACTGCGGAATGGTCTGCGGCAACTTGACGCGCGGCCTGGAGGACGACCTGCTGTGCGGCGGCGGCGAGGACACTGGAGGGCTCCGCTGCCGCTGCGCCTTGGCCAGAAACGGTCTTGTCGAAGGCCTGCGCTGTTACTGTCAACACGTGTTGTTGCTTTGCCAATGCCTGCAATTCGGGACCGGGTTCGCTGGGAATACGAGCGGCAACAACCTGAGATTGGGCCTCCTGAGCTACGCGCTGGGCGGCAGTAGTCAACACCTGGATGACTTGGGCATCTTGGGATGGAACGGGAGGAGCTGGAGCCACGTTTGCTGGTGTTCGAAGAACTGCGGTAGCTCTACAGCGAGTCGTCAAGTACATATGCGATCATTAGAACGTAAGCGCTTACCGAGTAGGGCCTGCCAAGGGAACAACCGAATCGCTTGCAATCCGGCGCGGAAGGCTACCATCTCCAACAAGTGACGGTCGACGGGAGGTCGAAAACGTTGTATCTACATTCGACATCGGAGCGATATTGATGTGGACTGTTTGTGACAAGAATTCTTCTTGACCATCTTGCATGAACTGTGATACTAGTTATGGCAATGATGTCGAGATAGAAGCAGACATTGGGGCTCACCCTTGCTTCGACCGTGACGTCACTGCTCTGAGAGTCCGTAGTCGGTATCCCTGAAAGAGTGTCATCCTGCCACGATAACCAGGAGGGCAGGGAGGGCGAGGTATACTGCACGGGAAGGTTGTTTCTAGAGGCTTGCGGATCCCAAATGCGCGGCGTCCAGGACCAGCGAAGACCAACGTACGCCACACCAGGTGGTAGACCAGCAAGTCGGCGGTGGAAGGGGCGGAATATCCAACCACCTTCAGGAGCCTTTTTCGCTTCGATGTTCCAGATGTGATTACCTTTTGACTTGGCTTTCTTGCCGTCCTCGTTGAAGCGAGAGATGTACGAAGAATTCCACAGATAATTNCGAATCTAGGATACGTCATAAGAATCAGTGAAACACGTGTGGNCAACGTTGCACACCTTTTTCATGGGTATNTTGTCTTCAGGATATCCTTGTTTAGCAAGCTNGGGGTANAAAATNTCNATANATTGACAATCATTCCAGTTNATCAACACTCACCTCTTCCAGGAACGCATTGGTAAAGGCTTGTATTCGGAACTTGAACGGTCGNAAATCAGGCGACTCATCGAGACGCTGCATCTTCTTGGCCATGAGCGTCTGGTGAATGGGTTCGCCCTTCGCATCCGTTGCATCCACTATACAACGGGAAAACAGGAAAGGGTGCATCTTCTTAATATGTGGCCANACGAGAACAGAGAGTACTCACGGTTGGAGCACGTCTTGTTCAAGAANTCGAAGAAGATGCGGTCAACCTCTGTCCTGTATTCCTGTGGTACCTCATTCCCATGGCCCCCCGCTGTCTGCNCNGAGAAGTTCTCCACCGACGGACGCGAAGCAAGCTGACGCCGTTGGCTCCCTGACTGGTTGTATGCGGATGGAGCACCACCAGGGCCGTTGTCGATGCTACCCACCCGGCTGCGGAACGCCTCCCCGCGTGACGGCGGAGATTGCGAGTACTCGCCACCGGCATCAGAGTCCCGNTCGTCGTTGTCATAGTCCTGGTCGGGCGATGAGCCGGAAGTATGACCCGGGGAGATCGCTGTCGAAGGTCGCGACTGGCGATACTCGGGACGTTCGTCGATGGTTGATGTAGGATCAGGGATGTTGTACGCAAACGGTTCGACGGGCTGGTTCGATATGGGTGGAGGATGTGACAGATGGGCGGGGTTCACATCCTGGACCATGGGNGGATCGAAAGGCTGGCCGGATGCCGGGTGAGCAGTTGTCGGAGAGTAAGATGACGGAGGAGGGTAAGGAGGGGGACCAGGCATTTCGATGTTGCCACCGCCAATCGGACTCGTCTGCATGGGNACGTGCTGNTGNGGTTGNTGACTGAACATNACCTGNTGNCCTGGCCAAGCACTCTGAGGTTCTGGTGNGTGACCAAAAGANGGCATAGGAGGCGGCGCGTGGAGGTTTGCATGAGGCGGGGCTACTTGAGATGCAGGTGCATTGAAATCAAGAGACTGGCGTGGAGTAGCGTTCGACAGATTAAGGGGGGGAGGGGGGAAATTGATNGATACTGGATTGGAATGTTGTGACTGCGGATGCGAAGATGGGAATAGATGATGCAGAGGAATGCCGGTGGATGTGAGTCCCGATGAGCTGCCGGGCCGGGATGCGGGTCTGGATGGGGGATTGGATGGGAAAGGGTGAGCTTCTGCAGAACCTGCTGTCGGTGGTGGAGAGAATGGGAATGCTACAGTAGATGTTGATTGGAGAATGAGATCATCTTGCGGCTCGAGCTTCAGTGCCTTGATGACTCGGTCACCGCCAAGTGAAGAAGCACAACGTTTCCGCGACTCAGACGAATCAGGGCCTTCAAGAGACTCAAGTGACCCTTGAGTAGAACCTAAACTCAATTGTTGCTGATGATGCGCATTTGACCCAGCCATAGCTGTCAGGTGAGGTGGAGAAGCACGAGTCGAATTAGCAGTGAGTTGCGGTGGTGAAGCAGGGTCGCCAGGAGGACTCGGGTCGTCACCAAGGCGGGTGGCAGCGATGAGGTCGGACACCAAGGCAATGGTCTTTTTCAGCTCGTCAATTTTTACACCGGCCGTAGCGCTGTGACCCATTGAACAGGCCTGGCGCGCCGAATTAGCAGTTCGGACGATGCTGTAAACAGGGTTAAACAAGACCCGATTTGGGAATGCACTGGACTTACTTTTGCAACATATCGCCGACGACCATGAGATGTGGACCGCCCGGAACCTCAGGAGAGCTCTCCCTGTCTACAGTAGACTGGCTTTCAAAGGCTTGAGGGGAATAGTGGAATCCAGAGCCCTGACTTGAGGTGGGCGGCCCGCTACCTGCAGATGACAGACCAAGCTCCCCGGCAGTTCCGAGAAAGTGACCGCCGGGAGCCAGAGAGCCCGACCGACTACGAGAAATGTTCACACCTAAGGGATTCAGGGTCGAGGCAATCGAGGGTGGCGCGGCTGAAAAGGCAGTGGTCATGCCTGGGATGGCCGGGGAAGACGTATGCGAAGGGTAGCTCGAGCCGGATGTGGTAGTCGGAGAGGATTGGGAGGGGCGATCTGGATACGAGTCCTCTCCAAATGTGCCATTGAGTACCGGTTGGAACGCGTGCATTGCGCCGGGGGCGGGCATTCGATCGTGAGCCGCAGCAGAATTGAGGATATCCATCGGCGAGACGTCCATGGGGAGCGATATGGGGGCAGACGTCAGATCCATGGGCATGGACAGCGATGTGCTTACATCCATGTCCTTGGGAAAGAGCGTCTGGTGCGGCGGGACGGCGGGGGCCGAGTGGGGGTGGGGAGGCACATCGGCATGAGAGCTGAGAGCGGCTGCGAACGAGGAGACGGATTCCGCGGGCTGAGAATGGGTGGAATTAGGGTCGAGGGGAGTTAGATGTTGAAACTGCCCGTCATGAGATGCCATGCCAGTAGCACTTTGTCCGAAGAAAGCAAGGACCGTCGCACCGTACCCGCGTACCCGAGATCGCAAAGAAGATCAGAGCCGGCCAGCGTTAAGGAAGACGCGCGCAGCGAGCAAGGGGGACACTAAAGCTAAAGGCGGAAAGAGAAGAATTAGCACGGGGGATAACATGCGGAGAAGGGGCGCGGTGCAGACGCTCACCGAGAGCCCAAGTGGCTTAAAGACCGGAAACAGGATGAGCGGTAGGAGACCGGAAACCACGGCGGTAAATTAGGGGATTTGTTTAAGAGGGAAAAGAAGACGGGGAGGGGATGTGGAGAAAGGAGCGGGGAAGGAGGAAGGGCGACTCGGAAGCAGGCAGCAGCAGCACGGCCAAGTGATTAGAAACAGATCGCAGCCAGTCCTGTCACACCCGCCCGCGAATGTCACACGTCACTCCGTGACCTTAGCTGATTCAATTTTTCGGTAATTTTCTTTTCGGTCGGACCAGGCACGACGTCATTGAGCGCTGTGGCGACGCTTATAGCTGCCTACGCCTTTAGCCGCCTACGCCTTCACCTGTAGCCATTCCATTCGCTCCTAGTCCTATAGGCATCTCCCAACTCCCGTCCTCCTTCCCCCTCCCCATCGGATACTCCTCTCTGCGGCCATAGTGCGTCACAAATCAAAAGTCTAAATCCAAGATAGCGTGCGATAGCCGACGTAGTCGCCGAACGGTCGGCCCTTCTCAGTAACGTCGCGAGCGGGCCGCCATATCACGAGCTTTGCCTAGCTCCGATTTGTCGAATCCGCCCCCGCATCGTCTCGGGCGCACGCGCCGCGAACCTGAGCACATCTCCATGCTGCCTCCATGCCGCTGCAGGACACCGCAAAGACCGTCTAATTCTTGGATCGAAACCCATCGTGATCACACAGCCATCGATCCCTCCATAACCACCAAGACGTCGACTTCGCTTCCTCTGCTTCTGCGGTTCCGAAAAAACACATGTTGGCTGCGTAACTGAGCCCGAACAGGGCTACGTAGCAGGCTCCTCGTGCACGGTCAAACGACTGTCCAGAGATCGATCTTTCCCCAGTTCGAGATGCAGCATCTGGTCGACCGCGGGTCATCGTACAGCCATGGCTGAATATTAATTCGGCCGTAATTGGGCGCCTGGGCGCATTCCGTGCTGCTAGACATAAACAGCAAGTGTGCACGGAACACTTTCTGCCGTAAACAAGCACTGTTTGTCCCAGAACCAGACACATGTCAATCAGCATTCGGTCCAAAAGATGGCCAAAGAGAAGTACGGTGAGATCACAGGCCCGAGCGGCTGTAATCGCGACGCATGCATCACAATGGCAACACGGATCCTGGACAAAAGCCATCGTTCGTGCAACCTGTTCGAGTTCTTTCGACAGCGAGACTACGAGCGCGAAACTACAAGCTAAAGCTATAAACAGCAATGTCAATCATACAGTAATATCGATAAAGAGAAGGGGACGGAGATGGAAAATGAACCAAAAAGCAGATCAATACCGCCTCCTTCCAGGCGACCTTGATCTCTCCCTGTCTCGGCGGCTGTGATAAGAGCAAACAAGTTAGTAATCTAGCAGCAACAGCACACAAGGTTCACTTACTCATAACGAGATGAGTGCCTGTCACCGTACCCTCTGTCCCTTTCACGATCACGGTCACGGAAGTCGTCCCGCGATGGACGATAGTCGCCGCCACGAGGACCGGGGCCTCCTGGAGCGGACGGAGGTCCACCTGCAGGCTGCGACTTGCGCTTCTCGCGATCTTCTCTGAACTTGTTCAGCATGTTTCGAAGCTCGTGATAGCCGAGATGCATCTAAAGGCAACCATAAGACCCTATGTAACGTAAGGAGGTGGCTGCTTTACTGACCTTTCCTCCGAAATGGTCTGCCAAACGACGATCGGAATCAAGGACGGAGAGGTAAGCACCACACACGTCGCAGACACGCAGCTTCTGATGTCCAGAAGCACCAGAGGTGTCGGTGAGTTGTTGCAGCTCTCGCTAACATCAGAAGAAACATATGAGCAAGAGGTCCATCTGATTCGGGCACAGTGTCACGCACCTCCTTTTCTCCTTTCTCACTCTTCAAAGCTTCAATGGCAGCCATCTCCTTCATTGACTCCTCGACCTTTCCTTGTTCGCCTGCAAGGTTTGATACAGTCAGCTCAATATAGACGGCCCATTCAAATGACAACCATGGCAACACTTACCGAGCGTCTCAATCTTCTCCGTCCCACCCTGAATGGCCAACTCAATTTCGGCAATTTCCCTCATCTAAAAAGCCACTTCAGCATTCATCGTCTTCATGTGCAAATCCAGCAATAGACTCACCAAATTGGTCGTCTTCGCATTCTCCTCGGGCGTCTTCTCCAACCGCCGCTGCGCAGTCCGTATCCGCCGGTCGCACTCGTCCACGAACGCAAAGATGTTCGATTCATACTCCGTCTGGAAGCGCGCAAAGATAGGATCGCTCGAGTTCGCCTCGCGCGCGGCGAGGAACTCCGTTTTCAGGCGCTCGGTGTGTGACTTGGGGCAGGCCCCGAGGTCCATTTTCTGCACGCCCCCGCCTCGTCAGAGCCAAATAAGGAGGCGCGGGGAGAAAGACAAGAGAGACGCACGGTGTTGGTGAAGAGCGTGTGTGGGCAGGTCCCGCAGAGGAAGTTGCGGCACACTTTATCGTCAGACCAGACCAGGTTCGCGTTGGCGACACCCATGGCCTCCGGGCCCATCATTTGCTGCAATGCGCGCAGTCCTGTCAGCGCTCCGCCTGCCGCACATAAGGGTAAAACGCACCTCCAGCAGCTTGCGCTGCATCTCTGCGAGTCTACCCATGGTTGCTGTAAACGAATGGGCGAGTGAAGGAGAGGACCTTTGAAGAGTCTGGGGGCTCTCGGATGTACGCGTCTGGTGAGCGCTGTGCGGCGTTGTGGCGGGCGCAACACTTGTTTACACTTGTTTACCCGACTTCGCGCGTCTGCTATCCACCTTCTCAACATCGAGACATGCACGAAAATGTACTCTAGCAGGGGCTAAGTGTTTGGTTATTAGGGTACCGTGGTGTTCTATCTATAATGACAAGTGAACGTAAAAGTGATATGTGCATGATCAAACTGGACCTTGGTAATATTGTATGTATCAGCAGGAAACGCCAAGATAATGCAAGAAAGCGGAGGGCCGGGACAGACAACGTCGAAGAATACAAACATGCTACAGGATAACAAAGGGAGAATATGCCATGTACGGCGCAGACAATATTGTTGATGGATGATGGGAAAGAGAGTTAAGCAGGCTGGGGCACGCCTCGTCCGCGCCCCCGACCACGTCCACGACCGCGACCTCTGCCTCTGTTGTTAGTGGGATCATGATAGTATTGATTTTGTTGCTGAAGGGCGGAGTTGCCAGATGCGTCCGGTGTGTTTGCTGGGTTTGCGTGGAATGGCTGAGAAGGGTTTTGTTGGAAGTAGCCTCGCTTTCCCCGGCCTCGGCCTCGCCCACGGTAGCCCTGAGGCCGCGGTGAAGGAACGGAACGTGAATCGTCAGTGGTCGGCGAGTAGGCTTGTTCATTCGGAGGGTGTTCCACCGTGGGAGATGGGGTAGGAGACGGGGTGGGAGATGAAGGCACTGGCGAGGGCTCGCGGGGAGGTGCGGTGCTGAAGCCACCGAAGGAGACCAAGAGGTTCTTGAGTTCTTCTATGGTGTCTGTGGGGACCTTGTTCTTCCTGGTGCCAGAAGAGCTAAGAGCGTTGCGGCCGTCCGAGGACGACAACCACTTCCAGGACTCCTCCATCTCTCCTTTGGTAGCAAGCTTCTTGTCGAGGACAATCCAGACAAGTTCGGGTATCGTAGTTTCAAGTGCCATGCGGAGGAGAGTGGCCGACGGCGTCGACTCGTACAGGGCTTCCGAGTCTTCAGGTGGGTGAGCTTCGAGCAAGTATTTTACGATGGGCACATGACCATTCTGCACGGCAATATGCATGGCCGTCAGTCCCTTCGAGGTTGCTTCTTCCACGTCGGCGCCTATGAATAGGATTATCAGCTATTTGTGACGCAAGGAACATCGTGGCTTACCATGGGAGTCCAACCACTCGACCAACTCCAGATTTCCCTGCTTAGCGGCGATGTGCAACAGGGTCTCCTTGAGATCGCCGGGTACTTTCTTGACAAAAGCCTCGTGACCAGGCTTAATCTCGCCACCTGCAGCATCGACACTGTCTTCCCATACGGCTTTCTTCACCTTTGCCGCGTCACCAGAACGAGCTGCGGCAAATGCTGCAGAGCGTAGTTTTTGCACGCGTTCCTGTTGCGCACGGACAGTTTTCTCGGCTGATTTCCGCGATGCCTCAGCCTGCGCTTTCTTGTCGTTCGCCTTGGCCTTCTGGCGCTTCTCGGCTTCTTTTCTCTCTATAGTACAAAATTAGCGCTATCTATTATGTAAATGAGCATGCTTACCCCGGTTACGTTCTTCCTCGAGCGCAGCCTTGCGATTCGCCCTCTCCCGAGCGCGGCGAGCCTCTGCCTCTTCCTGCTCATCGCACATACGGCGAATATCCTCGGCCGTGTATTTAGGGCGGTCAAAGTCCGAGTCGCGTCTGACATGGAAGTGAGGTCCGCTTTCGCTGTGGAAATGTGGCATGCTCGAATGAGGAGCATATTGGTGATAGCCTGGGGAACTGTCAATCGAAGGACCACGGGACGCGGCATGGGACTACGTACGTGCACCGCTGAATCTGTTTGATCGTCCACGAAGCATTTCTTCAAACATGAACCTAGATGACGGTTTAGTACTACTTTGACCGAGTGTGCCACACCCGAGCACGCACATGTAGAATCCCATATCTTCGTCGTCGTCGTAAGGATCATCATCATCGTAGTAGTATTCATCGTCATAGTCCTCGTCGTCGTATTCATCGTCATAATCACCAAATCCAGCAGGATGGAAGTGGTGGTGATGATGAGGGAGAGGCGTAGACCGATCGAGGTGCTTCACGAGGACGTTGTATGCTTCGCTGACCCGCTGGAACTCAGCAGTGGCCTGCTCATTGCCAGGGTTCTTATCGGGGTGGGTCCGCAAAGCCAACTACAGACGGCGACTTTAAAATAGCATAAACGCGTCGATTTGTGGCTTACCTGCTTGTACGTGCTCTTGACAATTTCGAGCGAGGAGTCCTGCAGCAGCTAAGTGAACCAAAGAAATACGCGTCGAGTTCATTGACTTACCTGCTCAAGGCCGAGGACGGTGTAGGCCTCTGTGACGGAGGAGTGCTTGAAGACCATGGCGGAGAAGTGGAAAGCAGCGTTTGGTCGCCGTCGACGCGTGCAAATCCTCTTGACGCGCCGCGTCCTAAAAATAACAATTCGGCATCCTCCGGACTCACGCCAATCTGTCGCTCCTTGATGTGCTAACGTTCATCTGCGATTCTCGTCCGCATTACATGTTCCCCTCGCAAGCATCAAGTATGAACAAGTCTAATCCGCCAAGGCTGGTAGTTCTATCAATGTGTGCTCCCTAAGCTAACTGCTCTTTCTCAGTGCGGCCGAATTTTGGAGGAGCGCAGGGGCAGAGCGGCTACGGATCGTGTACGCGTCTCAAGCAGGAGAGGGCAACTGCGACGGTCAGCTAAGACACTCTCAACGCGCGCAATGGTCTGGAAACCGAGTTCGAGGCGATCAGTCTGATGTTGTCTTCTCTCCGATCCCACTACGACACCCTAGGCCTTTCATACATCAGCCATCTACCCGCAGAAGTGCTTGTCCGCATCTTCGAGGCCCTCCGCCAGATCGAGCCTCCTGAAGATATCACAAAATGTCTCTGCGAGTCCCACCTGTGCGCAGACCGGCACAACATTATCGGATGGCTGAAGGTCACCCACGTCTGTCGACAATGGAGGCAGGCCGCTCTAGCATATCCTAGGCTTTGGTCGGACATCATCTTCACCCTTGGCCCTCAATGGAGAGACGAGATGCTACTCCGTTCTTGTGCAGCCCCTATCTCTATGGCAATGCGGATATACTCGCAATTCGATCTCACGCCGACGACGCCCGATGAGGTCCGGGACATACTGAACATAATATCGCGGCATCTGGAGCACACTCGATATCTCAACCTCTCCGTACCCAGCGATGACTGGGATTTAATCATACCCTTGTTGTATCGCAAGGTACCATCTCTGGAGGAAGTCAAGTTCGTGGTGAACGCAGGAATCTTGACTTTGCCTCCTGATATCTTTGGTCAATATGCACCGCGTCTCAGTCGTCTTAGCCTCTCTGGATGGCGCATTCCATGGTCTGCTCTTCCTTTTAACCTCGTAGAGTTGCAACTCGGACATGACAACGCTGCCCCAATGCATACTTTGAGCGACTACGGGGGAATTTCTTGATGCTGTGCAAAATTTGCCTGCTCTGGAAGTCCTCTGTCTCAAGTGGATCTTACCCCCCTTTGCCATCTACAGTAACGCTTGACACATCTTATGGCTCTGTGATCAGTCTCTCAAGACTAAAATCTCTGGAATTATGCGATGACATTATCGCATGTGCTCTTGCGCTCAAGCACTTATCCCTTCCCTCTACTTCAGACCAACAAATCCATTGTAAGCTGAACGAGACTGTCGGGAGACACGTCGAACTCATCTTTCCTTGGTTGGACTCTCGGCTCAAATCCTCGTCTATCATGGGAATGTGGATTTCAGATCGGCCAGCTGGGATACATATCGTTGCCTTCGACGAATGCATCTGGCACGACGACGACGACGACGACGACGATCACTATCTTCGCGTGTATCCTGACAGTTCGCCAATCCTCGACCTCTCAATCACCAGATCGACTGGGCAACAGTCCATCCCCCACCTGATCCAGACCATATGCAGGAGGCTTCCATTGACTGATCTCTTCTTTCTTTCAATGATCTCTGGAGAGATCTGGGATGTACAGCATTGGTTCAACACATTTGGCTGTCTTGAGAAAGTATCCGAAGTACGGATCGGGCTTGCTTGTGGTTCGTCCTTTTGCAAGGCTCTTGCCGAAGCAGGTCCTTTTCATCCGGTCCGCGAAGGGTCCGCGAAAGATGATGGCCCCCTGTTCTTTAATCTCGACTGTCTCACCTTGACACACATATCTATCTCGGAAATCATGCCGGCATTCCTACATTGCCAACACTTTCAGCGGCTGACGCTTAGGATTATTCATTGCGACATAGACATCATGACGCTGAAGGCCCTCGAAGACGTTGTTGAGGGAAATCTCGAATGGGATGGAAGGTATGATATGCCTGATGAATTCGGTTCTGAAAACGACTCGGACTGAGGTGAGTGGTCGACGAGTGCCTTGCTTAGACTTGCCTTAATGATCGTGTTGTTTTCATTCACTGTAACTTGAGTCACCCAACGCTGCACGCCTCGTTATTGTACCTGCATGCACAGAAGAAGCTCGAGAAATAGCTGAAACGACAATACACTCGCCATTTCTTCCGACCATGTCTCTATCATCGAGCTCGATGCGTTCGTGGGGCACCTGCAGTACTGCGCCGTATTTGAAGGAACGACTCAGGACACTGTAATTAACTAGAATTGGATGAGAGTGGTCCATCTACCCGTGTGGATGTAATCGTTCAGACCATTTACACACCGATATTTGCGAGCTCTGATAATACGGAGGGAACACCCTCCAGACAGACATTCGACTATGTCAGCCAGTTTGTGTAATACCGCAGCCCTTTGTTATCGGCCTTCTTCTTAAACGTGTCCATGCGCTTTGCTGCTATGGAGTACGGCCTTCCCGGCAAACTGAAACATGAGACTTTACATGTATGCATACATATGTTGTACAAGTATAATAGCGATCTAACAGAACCGGTCACTACGAACATAAAGCATCAGAACGACCCGAACGAGAAGCAGACTGTCACATACCTCTTTAGCTTAGCCCTACGGTCAAGCATAGCTTCCGCCAATCTTCCCTCTTTCTTAGCTTTCTTCAACTGGACAGCGGGTCATTAGCGGCAACCCCAGCAACGTAACGGCTGGTCACTCACTGCTTTCCGGTCCTCGTGTGATACTACAGAGCGTGCCTGACCCCAGGCTTGGTATATTTTGCTGAGAGGTGGGTAAGTACAAGCGGCTCATCGTAACAGAGTTAAGCAAAAAAGACGTACTTCGTGCTTACTTCGTCCATGGAGGCTTCTCCCAACATACCCTCCTTCAATTTCTTCTCTTCATGAGCTTCCTTCTTGTAGCGGTTCTGTATCTTGACGTAGAAGCGTTCCCTGAAGCCGGCCTCCTCGCTATCACCTCTCAGCTGCAGCTGTCCACCAGCGACCTCGTCGACACTGAGATACTTCTCGTACACGTTCATGAACGCGACCATTCCATCGTCGAACACGACCGGCGTCCATTCCTCTTCTGGCCCTCGAGCTTCACGATCCGCGGAGACTAGCCCGTGCTTGTCGCAAGACAGAAACTTCCCCTCCCCCACTCCTGTCCGCAAATTAACGGTGGGAGACCCTGCAACCCTTGTCGTTACCCAGACCTGCGAAACATCGGTTGGCACGCGTTCTGTGAGGCTCGTTTCCTTCGTCTCCTCAACCGCTTCCTTGTCCAGAGGCTGAAGCATGATCTTTCCCCGCGTAGAGTCGTAGTTTATGCATATGGGAGAGCGGTCGGAGGGTTGGAAGATGAAAGTTGGACCACGAATCTCGGCTGCTTGGTCGGGTCGCACCCATGTGTCTGGCTGGTCGTCCTCCTCGCCTCTTCGGCGCCGACTGCTGCTTCCCTCCTCTCCCTCCTCGCGTTTGCGCTTCTTCTTCGTCTTCTCCCCCTTGAATTTGAGCTTTGTGGAACGCACCTCGACTGACATATTATGACGTGAGCAGAGTGAGCAGAGTAAGCGCCCGCAATGCTTCCGGAAACGGAAATATCCCGGCAACTCGCGAGGCGGCAGACTCCGACTGCGCGAACCCAATACTCCCAAATTTTGTCCTCGCCGTCGCCGTCAGTATCGTCCTCAAGATCAAGATGAAGTTCAACCCTGGTCAGTTCATGTTCTGAATCGCTGCTCTGGTGGTCCTGGGGATTGGAGGGGGAAAAACTGCGTCGTTAGGGGGTCAGACGGGGATGGATGGTTGGATCGTGGGGTGGATGGACTGCTGGAGGCGTGATGTGCGTATCTGAACGGACACTGACGATGCCCTCCTTGTCATTCATAGATACCTCCTCTTCCCGGCGCAAGTCGCGCAAGGCGCACTTCGCCGCGCCCTCATCCATCCGCCGCAAAATTATGTCCTCCACGCTCGCGAAGGACCTCCGCAGCAAGTACAACGTACGCGCTCCGCATGGTTTTGCGCGTTTTCTGCTCATTCATTTTCTCAAAACAGACCCGCGCCATCCCCGTCAGGAAGGACGACGAGGTCCGCATTGTCCGGGGCAAGTACAAGGGCCGTGAAGGCAAGGTCACTCAGGTCTACCGCAAGAAGTGGGTGATCCACGTCGACCGTGTGCAGCGCGACAAGGCCAACGGCTCGAGCGTTCCCATCGGCATTCACCCCAGCAACGTCGTCATCATCAACCTCAAGCTCGACACTGACAGGTATGTCTTTCAGGTGCTTTGAACTGGGAGTCGTGTGCTAACGGCGCATTCAAAGGCGGGCGATCCTTGAGAGGAAGGACAGGTCGAAATCAACGAAGGCGGCCGCTGGCGAGGACATCGAGATGACCGACGTGAGTTGCCTCTATCCTCGCTTTTCTGTAAGTCACTGACGTCATTTCTTCCAGTAATCCATTCACTTCGCCTTGATTTTTCCTCCCTCCCGCATGATTACCCTAAAAGCATCCATGTATCTATGCGCACCTACCGCCCACGATATGCATCATGAGCAGACTGCAGAGACATTTTTGGGTGACCGTCGTTTGCGTGCAGGCGTCCGGTTTGTTCTGTTTTCTCGGAGCGCCAGAGACGGCTCTGCATAGCGCAGCTTTGTTCGGGAACAGAATGCATGTGGTTTCCAACAATTACAGTGCGAATGCAGATGCGTAAGAATAATGAAGAGTCCTCGTCAGAAAATAACGTCCGTGTCCTTGCTGCTCAATAAATCCCCAGTGCCTTCTTCCTCAAGGGTATCATCCACTAAGGTTGGGGGTGCAACGCGTGCTTGCTCCTCTGCGCCTTCTTCCAGCTCTTTAAGTCGAAGGGTTTCTTCCGCCACTGCTGCATCACGTTTCTTCTTTCCCTGCACCTTCTTCAGTCTGCCAAGGTGCCAGAAGTTAGCATCTGAGAACCGTTACATAGAGCACTACGTACCGGAAGAACTCTTCTCGATCCATTTCGTCCAATTCACTGATAATGTACTTGATGGTGTTGTCAAGTCTCGGAATGATAACGTACTCTATCGCATTGACACGGCGGTTCGTTGCGCGGATGACTTCATCCAGGATGGTGAACGCCGTCTGCAGCGACGCGAGCTCCACAAGCGTTTCAACAGCCTTAGCGTACACCTCTTTCGCTCTGAGAACCTGCTGTCCCCCACGGCCAAGACCAGTGAGGTTGAAGTCTTTGGGAGCATATGCACCTTAAGATCGGGAGTGATACAACGACAAGGAAGACAACGCACCAGACCCGGCCACTCGATCGACTTCAAACGCAGGGAGCACGACACCAGACACGTTCTCCTGCTTCGCCTTGACCCTGAACGACGCCGATTTGGCCTGCTCCTGCACGAGATACGAGATGTCTCCGGTCGCGTATGTGACCTCGGCCAACGAGAATGACGCCAGCTGCATCACTCGGCCCATCTTGCGTTTCGCCTAACAACGCACCGATGCCGTATAATGAAACACTGGGGAAGTTGAGTGGGAGATTTCGCACATACCTCGTCGACCTTGCGCAGGATGGCACGGAACCGGGTCATCAGTGCGTCTCGCTTCTTGGCAAGCAGCGAGTGCCCCGTCTGTGCGCCTTTCAGACGCAGCTTCGTATTTGTGAGCGCCATGCGCGTCGCGAAGATGTTCTCCCTGGCACCTACGCCGGACATGTTGGAATAATCAGGAGGAGGGTACGGGTGCTAAGGGCCAAAGCCGCTGTGGTCGCCTTGAAAGTACTGTACTGTTAGTGGTGTAAATGACCAGTTGTGTCGTGGTAATCAAGTCATGATAATGATTGTCAGTTTGGCGGAGCGGTTCGAGTGCAGCAATGACGTCAAGTCGTCAGCTTCTATGTTCGAGCCGTCCACCAGCCAACCTATCGCAAGCAAAAAGAATGAGTTATGATTTAGTTTTTCCTTTCGTTGATGGGTCTCCGATATTTTGCAGACAATAAAGACAATGGTACGACGGTTCCTTCGGCAGTGAAAGCTTGAACATAGCAGAGACATCCTTTCAGCAAAGCTTTTGCAAGTCTAGTAGTATCTGGGGCTCAACGGCCCTAGATCTGTGATATTATTATACATCTTATTGGTCTACCGCGCCTGAACGTAATCATCGATCTTCAGCAACAACGTCACCGTCTCTGTGGCGAGCTCAACGGCACTAGTCGACACCAGCAGAGGCTGCACGACATCCTCCTCGATGATATTCGAGATGGTGCCCTGGGACATAGAAACAATTAGCCTGAATCCCAAATGAAAGGCTTCGGGAGAAAGTAATTACCCTCCGCACGTTGATGCCTGCGTTGCGCTCGCCGAGTGCATGTCTGTTCCGCAGCTCGGTGACGATGGCGATCGGGTTCAGACCTGCGTTCTCGGCTAGTGTTGTGGGGATGACTTCAAGGGCGTCAGCGTAAGCCTGGAAGCAGTACGCCTCCATGCCCTTCAGTGACTGCGCGTATTGCGAGAGCATCCGGGAGGCGTGAATCTCAGGAGCGCCACCACCGCCAATGAGCGCACTAAAAATCACAAGTTCAGCATGATACTTAAATGTGCTATGTCGCATGCGTACCGCTTCTTGACGAGACAACGGATGACACAGAGCGCATCGTGAAGACTGCGCTCGCACTCCTCGAGGACGAGGTGGTTGCTGCCCATGGCCAGGATGCTGACAGTGCGGCCCTTGTTCTTGACGCCGGTGATTTTGACGACCTTCGTGCCATCTCTGTTCGTCTCCTCGACAAGATCGGCATACCCAAGCTTGTCCTCGGTGAAGGCCTCGATGTCCGAGACAGCCTTGCACCCAAGGCTCTTGGTCAGGAAGTCGATCTCGTCACGCTCGACGTCCTTGATGACAAGGATGTTCAAGCGCTTGAGGAAGTTGAGCGAGGTCTCGTCGACGGCATCGCGCAGGATGGATTTTTGGATGAGCAGCACGTTGCAGCCCGACTTTTTGATCTTCTTGGTGAGGTTGAGCAGGTAGGCACGGCCCTCCTTGATGACCTTGTCCATTTGACGGTAGTCATTGATGACGACGGTGTTGTCCATCTGCACAAACTGTCAGTAATCGGTAGCACCGGGAAGGACCAAGACAAACATCGGGCTTCGGTGCGCTCAGCTGGAACTGTATCAGACCAATCTTGGCCTTCTCAATTCGTGACGGGCCACCAGCGGCAGTGACAACGTTTTGGTTGAGAACGACGCCATCGATGAGTTCGGTATCTTCGATGGTGCCGCCGACCTTCTTCACGATGCGAATATCCCTGAGATCGACGTTCGACGATGTCGGGGTAGCCAGGCGCGTAACAGCAGACACTGCGATCGGAGCAAGGGTTGACGAGTATTGTGAGACGATCTGGAGGCACGTATGAGATCGGTGATCAGTAATACCATGGGCGGTATGCATACCTTCGAGTTCAGCGAGGTGCTTGCGGCACGGAGCAGAACAGCACGATCGTTGAGATCAACCGGAACTGAAATCTCAGTCAAGAACTCTACGGCCTTCGCTGACGCCTTTAGGAAGGATTCGGCAATAATGGTGGGGTGAATGCCCTTCTGGAGGAGCTTTTCCGCGGCGCCCAACAGACTTCCAGCGAGGACGACTACAGTAGTAGTTCCGTCACCAGCCTCGATATCTTGTGCTACCGAGAGATCGACCAGCTAAAAAGGGACTGAGCCGGAAGCATTATAAAACGTAACAGGGTGTAACAGACCATTTTCGATGCGGGGTGGAGAGCTTGGATGCTTCGGAGAATAGTCGCGCCATCGTTCGTCACGATGACCTCTCCCTTGGACGTTTGGATCTATGCTCTGTGATCAGGAGACGGACTTTACGCGTATCCTCGTCCTGTTGCGCACCATTTTGTCCATGCCGCGAGGACCGAGCGATGTCCGGACTGCATCGCTGATAGCTGCAGACAATAGACGTGTCAGTACGCGTTGTAAGTATCTCATCTTGCTGACAGTCCACGTACCCTTCGCAGCGACCAAGTTCGACATGCGAACCTCCATGGGCTTGCCCTATTGAAGACGCGTCCTTTGAGCATACCCCTTAATTAACGAAGCGATCGCAATCGTACCTTGTCATTGAAGGCCTTGTTTTGACCAGTCGCAAGTGGAAGGGGTACACCTGCTGCGACCGACGACATATTGATGGGATGAAGAAGTAGGGGAGAGGATGGCTGAGTCGTGCAGAACAGCGGTTTGAAGCGCCTGCCTTCGATGTGTGGGCCGAAAAAGGAAAGTCCTCGTTTCGAGGATCACGTGCAGGGCATTGCGTATGTCCTTTCCTGATTTGGCCACTCGGACCTCTCGCACAATTGCCTGCTTGTTGCCTCCTACCACCACATTGCAGACTCTTGGAACACGCAACAACCATGGATTTCGTGCGTCCTAATATCTATTTTTGAGAAACACCCCGTAACTGATATGCGATGGGATGCACAGTTTGGACAGAACGCGAACGATGGAGGTCCCGGCGGGCTATTCGCCCAGATAGCCCAGTATGACGCGGCCCTATCGTCTGTGCGCCAACAGTATACTGATTAATTGCTTTTATTTGTAGGGGATTTGGGGGAGGCTTTGGGCCAAATGCGATGCGACGATCCAACCCTGGTTCTTACGATGAGTACTTGAAAGCATATAGTGTGGCCATGCTTCCCGGTAGGGAGCGAGAGAATGTCAGTTACGGCGGAAAGAGTGCGTCTCACTTATCTCCCAGAAATCGGTTCTCCTGACATAGTGGCCAACTCCCATAGTCATCATGCCCCCATCGGCTTTGGCCCACCTCACTTCCTTGGATATCGAGTCTCCATGGATGTTCAAGTTGCGCAATCCTGCGAATGCCGCCGCATCCACGCATGCCGGTGTCCTCGAATTCATCGCAGAGGAAGGGGTTGTGCACTTGCCTTACTGGATGATGAAGACCCTGCGATTGAACGAGGGCGATCCGATTCGTATCACTGGCGCAGAACTACCCAAGGGCAAGTTCGTCAAGCTGCAAGCACAACATGTGCATTTCCTCGAGATATCGGATCCCAAAGCAGTGTAAGCATATTTTACAGAAGCTCTTTGTCCCCCCTTTGTTGACGTGGACATGCAGGCTCGAACAGGCTCTCCGTAATTTCGCCGCACTCACACAAGGCGATATAATTGAAATATCCTACAACTCTATTGTGTTCGGCCTTCTGGTAATGGAGACCCAGCCCGGTGGCGAAGGAATCAACGTCGTAGACACGGATTTGGAGGTCGACTTCGCCGCGCCCGTCGGCTACGTCGAGCCAGAGCGCCCGAAAGCCGCTCCGCCGTCTACGATGGCGTCAAAGCTGAACATCGATTTGAGCTCCTCTACGCCGGGATCCTCAAGACCTGCTAGCTCGATGGGCGGCACCTTTGCCGGCACAAGTAAGGGAGCGACCTCGCTTAGCAAGGACGGCGATCAATGGGAGAGCTTCAAGGGCAAGGGTGAGACCTTGGGAGGTCGTAAGACGAAGGGCCGTGGTATCAGCCATCGAGCTGCCGAGGCTGTCCCTACGGGAAGCAAGATCATTCGGACAGAGTAAGGGACGATTCACACCACTCACGCATATTCGGCTCACCTTCGCTTACAGCCAGCACCGTGTCTTATCGAATGACGATCTCAACTCGAATGGGAAGGCGCCTGCACCGTTGAACCTTCCGTTCGGCAAGCTCTTCTTCGGCTTCAACGTTCAGGCCTATGTGCCGCCTCCAGCGGCTGCAGAGGGCCCGAGTGAGGTGTGTGCATCTGACCTAGTCTACTGCTTCGTCTGACAATATTTGCAGCCGGCCGCATTTATTGGGTCCGGGAACAGCCTCTCCGGCCGGTCTGCCAGGCCATCCGAGCCATCTTCTTCCAACAAAGGCAAAGGCAAGGAAGAACAGGCAAAGGACGAACCCAAGTGGGGCAAGGGGCAGACTCTCAACTCGCGTTCTTCAGCACCTTCATCGAGTTCCCGACCTTTGGGCACGGGCGCTGGCGGCGCGAATGTGCCTCAGCTACCGCAGCGCTCCCGACAGAGGGAGCGCAGTCCGTCGCCGGAGGAGGACTGGGGTGTCGATGATGATGACGACGTGATTGTCATTGACAGCGACTAGGAGACGAGGATCTGATTCTGGATTTTGTATTTGTTTACGAAGGCGGACGTGGTGCAAGATGCATGGCGCGATGGCGAGTGGCGAGTGGCGAGTGGCGCGTGGCGAGCACCGAGTAGCGGTTCCATCTGTACGATATTTGCATCAACTTCAACTTAGACTTTCGTGTGCAATGCCATGCAGCGCGATGCTATACGATTCGGGTGTTATTCGAGATATGCTGCGTAGTCGATAGTCACTTTCGCGAGGTATATCCTAACCATGGTACATCATGGGTGAAATCAAAACTAGAGCATCACGACGCCGACGCCCCGTCCCACTGTCTGATCTGCCGTCGGGTTCACACCTGCGAGCGCCTTCGTGCGCCAGTTGTACAGGTAGAAGTTAAGCAGCCCATCACCGGAACCGAACTATTTCAACCTGTCAGCACAGTAAACAAAAACGCTGCGTATCTGGATTTACCTTCAGCTCCTGCAGGAAGGTGGCATTGTCCATCAACGTCAGCGCGTTGAACACGTCGAATTTTGCTTCGTTGGCGACGATGACAGCGTCGCCTACGAGCGTCTGCAGGCGCTTCGTCAGCAGCCCATGCTTGTCGTCGGGATCTTCCTCCGCGACGGACGTCGCGTAGTAGAAGAGGTACGCCGCTTCGAGCAGGTTGTGCTTCGCATGGCTCATGATGGTCGACGGGAGAGTGTAGAACGAGAAGAAGTCCGTGATTTTCTTCGTCTCTGGGCTCTGAGTCAATTCGCAGTGAGTTATGGAATCGAGGCTTTTATTGTTTGGGAGAAGACCGACCTCGACGACGTAGGTCCAGGTTACCTGCCCCTCCCGCCGGTTCGTGGCAGTGTCGACCTCGCCCCGCCCCCTCCCGCTGAGCAGCTGGTGCCGCACATCATCGAGTGTCATCTCAGGTGCCATATCGAACCGCCGCATGTAGCGCGCGAACAAGTCCGTGACGCCCTCGACGTCGCGCTCCTCCATCTCGCGGAGGCCGGAGGACGCGAGGTGCGGCTTCGAGGGCACTTGGTACTGGCGGATCATGCGCGCGATGGTCATGTGTCGCGGGACGAATGTGAACTTCACGTCGACGAGCTTGGGGACGTTGAGTGTGCGATGGTAGTATCTGCGTGGCTTTCAGTGTCTAGCTGGGGAGAATGGTGGACTGGCACTGACCGGCAGGTAGAGACGGGCGTCGGGAGGAGGACACCAGCAGTGTAGATTGCTTGGAAGATCCCCTTCAGGTGACATTGCCTCGTCACTTCCTTGATCAAGACAGGTGCTAACCGCTTCGACCGCAATTTCTTGTGAATGCACAGGTAATTGATCTCGCTCACGGGGAACATGCTAATAGCAGAGGCGTGAATAGATGTGGACAGCAAGGGGACGCGTCACTTACTTTCCGCGAACACGCAGGGACAATGGGACGCCTGAGATGAAGGCAACAAGCTTCCTGTTTGAGGAGACGCGGACGCCGATATGCCATTCCTTGTGCCAACCGGGTGGTTTCAGAGCCCTGTGTATAATGCTCAACTATGAATACGAAACGTAGATAGATAGATTATACCATTCCAAGAATTCTGCGGTGTATTGGAAGCGGAAAGCTGCGATGTCATCTTCGACGTAGTTTGCGGAGAGAAGCTCGTAAACTTCTCTGAGCTGAAGTTTGGCTATTAACTACGAACGCGTTCACGGGTTCAAACGACTCGATACTCACCTGTGCAGGATCTTCAATGTCCAGGATACTCCATTCGAAGTCCTTCGGCAGCGGATATGGCTCCTGCCGTACTTCTTCCCGAGGTTTGGAGGGCTCAATAGGTCCATCATCCTCCGGAGCTTCCTCATCTGCGGAGGGTTAGACACGTGTTGAATACATTGGCCAGGGTAGTACGCACTATAATGAGGGACAGGCTGCGTGGCCCAGAACTACATGCGCTCGGACGTAAGCGTTTACCCAAAATCACATACAAACTCAATCGCACCTTATGATCCCCCGCATCCTTCTTGTTCTTCCCTCCCAAGCCCGACTTGCCCTGGAGGACCTCCTGGATCTTCAGCTGGTTCAACACCTGCCGAATAGTCTCTTCGTCCGCACCGGGCACGTCTCCGTGCTGCTCCTTCACCTTCGAGAGCACCTCATTTACGATCGGCTGCGCACCTCATTGCCCTTGAGAGTGCTCAGGATCTTGGCTGCCTTGGATCGCTTCTTCTTTTTCTTCTTCGAACTGCCGCTCGCATGCGCCGATCCGGCCTCGGAGGGGCCTGCAGCGGACGCAAGAGCGTCAATGTCGGCTTCGGACGCGGTATCAGAGCCATTGACGTCGGTGTGGTCGACGGGCGGGTTGCGCTCGGGGGCTTTGGCTTTGTCGGAGGCCATGGTGGGGGGAGGAGATAAGGAGAAGGGTATGTGTGGTATAAAACCGGCGCCAGAGACGGTCTTTGAGTGGAATATCGGGACAGATCTGTGACGCGCTCTGCGAGTCGATCTCAGCGGCTGCGCGAGGCACTTCGGAATTCCAGTTCCACGTACGCGTCGCGCACCCGGCCCCGGCTCTGTCAAAATTTGTTTCGCGCTGAAACTTTCCGACGACACTCCGAGGCGTCGATGGACACAAACAGTTCAGGAGATTCAGGACATCGTTATTATGTGCCTAACACCGAGCACGAGCTCTGTCTCAGCGTGCGGCTGTGCCAATATTACTCTATGGACCACGGAGGATAGTAATCTTGCTATCATACATCGCAGAGGTTCGCAACAGACCAGGGGGAGGACATACTTCAGAGTGTATTATCAGTTCACCGAATCATTCATCTGAAGAGCTGAACAGAAAGTGTTATGTGGCAAGATACTACGAACATCGAAAAGGTATGTCGGCTTCATGGTTTCCCAAAACCGTCAAAGCTACATAGTAGCAACCTCAATAAGAGGCGGGTACGGCAAAAACAGGAATATAAGGCCGCACCGTCCCCCAACTGCAAGCCCTCCATCCCGCACCGCGAGTCGACACCTTGCGGCGGACTCAGCGCTATAGAACGTTGGCGAAGGCGAGCTGAGGAACGGTGCTCAGTCTCGTGGGCGCCCCGAAGGGCGATTCGCTCCGTCAACAAGAAGTGGACGCCACTGTATCTAGCGTTTCAGAAGGTTGAGCGGACACTGGAGGAGAGAGAGCTCTGCCAGTGCATGCGAACTTTTATAGGCCTTTGCGGCGGAGCCCGAATCGAACCTCCCAGTTGGCGCGTCGCGTGACAGCTTCCTGCGCGCGAAGTCAACGCGAAGTTCAGCAGACTTACATAAAGAACGTCGTGTGCACGAAAACGCCTTGCAGGTAACACAGCTGTCATTATAAAGCATAATAATAATTTATGTAGCCAAAGTACTGACAGCAAGATATCAACTCTTGCCCGACCAACACGGCGTCACCCCTGCCTACGCCTTCGTTTAACCCGTTCAGCCAGAGATCCTGCCTCCTGAAGAACCATGGGAGAGCTCGTATCAGAGATCGCAGCTGGTGCGACAGCGATAGTTTCCGTGAGTTGTTTTCGCTTCCTTGACTTGCGTATGGTTGTCGGCAATGGCAGGGGCGGGGGTAAAGTGTCATCTTCGACAACAGCCGAAGGTGACGAACGTTTGACAGGTGTCGGTGAGGGGGTCGGTAATCCATAGGACGCAAAAGATTTCAGATCGGCTGTGAACAGTACCTATAACAGCATTCAGCAAGTCAACGCACGGAAACATGCCATGAATCGTACCGAATGCGCCCAGCCGGCATAGTCCCCCCATACTTTGCAAAGCTTTGCGTTGATCTCGTCGTACAGTTTTGGATTCATGGCTTGTTTGGTACCAGATGTACCGCGCATGCCATAGTGCTTGATGGCAATTTGGTGCACATGGGTATCGATGGGTATGACTTCTTTCTGCGTCTGGGGTTGGTCGCGGAAATGGAAAGAATAATTCAAAGCGTACCTTGTCTAGGCTCATCAACATTACACAGTCTGCTACCTTACGGCCGACGCCCATGAGCTTGAGTAGCTCAAGTCTGGCTTCAGGAGTTGGCATATCTCTCAGCGTCCTCAACCACATTTCCGGTGCTTCCTGGCAATCAGACGCCTTGTCAGCCCCATGCTCATCTATAAGCATTTGTGCAGTCTTCTGAATGAAGTCCGCGCGGTAACCGAACCCTAGAGAGCGAAGAGTCGCTGATACATCGGGCCTGGCAAGAGACGAAGGGGGTGGGAATGGGTGAAATTCTTCCACTTCCAGCTCTGGGGGTTCAGGAGGATCAAGAGGTGGTGTGTGCAAGCTTCCCAGAGTAAATGTTGGAGGTGGGAGTGAGAGCAAGGGTGGTGAGTACTGTTTACAGAGCGACTTCACCATCTTCGTTATGCGAGAGATATTGTTATTGGAAGAGCATATAAACCTGGACGGGGTGTCTAGTCAAGGCCAAGGTAAGAGATGAAAGAACGCACGAGATGAGGTTCTCCCAGGGATCCTGTCTTAACATCCGAATGCCCTCAAAACGCGTTCGAAAGCTCCTGAACACAGGGTCGCGTTCGCTCCATTCATCGTAAAGCTTGACCAAGTCGACGTCAAGCTGGAAGTAATCCTTGAGCCAAGTCAGAGTTTCCGCCTCGCGCGCGTCATCTGGTGGATGCGGAGGAGGCCCAGCGAAGACGGAGCGGTAGAAAAGCGTGTCGGGCGACTGGCGCAGACAGACTACGCGATCTCGGAGGCAGAGGCGGTATTCGTGCGAAGGCTCTGACGGCGTGGAGGCAGGCAAAGGGTAGATGGACCAGCGGAATGACTGCCCGCATTTCAATACTGCTGCAAGAGAGAGCTGGATGAGAGGAAGGGGAAGAGCGCGAAAGCCAGATGGGACAGACATGGCCTGAGTGAGAGTCAAGGACGCGCCCAATACTAAGCGCCGAGGTCCTTCAAGTTGTGCTTGTGCAGTGCTTGTGCTCACCATCCCTTCGTCTCTGCAGTGATTCGAGGATGCTATGGCCGCGGATGGCGACTCCTTTCTGCCTCGGATCCAGTCAGTCTTCTACGCCGTGTTCGACGTTCGCCAGGGTCCCAAGATCGTCTACCAGGTCCCCGAAGGTCTCATAGGCACTGCGAACACCACCGGCCCCATTTCCGGCAACACCTCCTTTTCGTCCTCCCCTGTACCATCTACGCCATCCACAGCAGAGACTAGTAAATCAAGCTCCAGAGCATCTAGCATCTCAATCGCATCTCCATACAGACAGGAGCTCCCTCCCAAGCTCTCACCGCAAAAGCGCTCTCTCTCGGCTCAGCGGACACTGTTCTCCTTCGATGACATCTCGAAGTATGTCATACCACCCACCTCGTTATGCGGGAGGCTAGTCATCTGTGCCACGAAGAAGTACAAGATCATTGGCTTTCCTGCGGAGCTCCGAGGCAGATATGAGCGCAATTATTTCCGCTTCAACCTGTGTTTCGTGTTCGACCGCTCGGCAGACTTAAGCTGTTATGAGCCTGTTGTTCGTAAAGTTAGCCGCGTTCTGTCGTCTTGCGAGGTTCGTCCAACGCATTGTTATCTTCCCTTTACCAGCCTGATCAATCCTCAATAGGAAGAGTCGTTATTCCTGTCTTCGCCAGGAACTTCTCCGAAAATCTATGCAATCCTTGAACAGCTATACGAGGACCTGAACTCCTACTCCGAGACCTCTATCCCGGTAGACCGGTTCAACTCTATTGAGCTCAAAATTCTGCCTTTCTATCCTAATCCTCCCCCCGTCAAAGATTGGGAGGTCCCGTTGGCTCTTATAGACCTGAAAAAGTCCATAGAGCCGAACTGGGATCTGACCATCGCCAAGGTGGGTCTTACATGTAGATTGTACCCTGCACGACATTTCATGTATCGTACCAAGGTCTGCAAATATATTGACGGCACAAACCATGTCAGCCGTATTTGCCACCTTGCTGACTGCGACATCGAATTGACACGCCAGGCTATTTCTCATCTACTGTGCGTATCCCCGTTTCTTGCTATATATTACGGTTTCATAATACCTGCCATCGCAGGTATTACCAAGTTATCATGACCATCGATATATTCCAATATTCTAATATGTATACCCTACGGAAGAGCATACAGTGGCTTGCGGACGAACCACATGTGAGGGACGAGTGCGGTCCATATGTGGCTAAGCCAGGTGAGTTTTCTCTGTCTCACCAGGTGCGCATAAATGGACCAACTGTCTCCAGGGAAAGCGACCCCGGACTGGCCGAAACTACTTTATCTCTACTCTCGCCTCAAGCCTGGCAAATCTGTCTTTGAATGGATGCAGGACCATGGCATCCGAGGCCTAGGCATCGACGTGCGTCGGTTCACTAGTTTCGGCGTGATCAAAGTAAGTCACCTCTGACTGAGCGTCGACGCTGCCAAACTGACGCGATGCCACCTGGAAGGGATTCCTCCGTCGGGTCCACCGGTGGCCAGTCCTCCTCCCCGACAGCGATGTCTCCCGCCAAACCTCAACAAAGAAATCACTCTCGCCTCCCTCCCCGGAAGGCCGAAA
>SEOQ01000201.1:0-15018 GCA_004679275.1 Dentipellis fragilis
TGTGGAGGGCGAGGGCGGGGTCGGGGTCGGGTGGAGAACGTTGGCGGCGGCGATGGCGGAGAACCTTCCGGGCGCAAGCGGGCGGAGCTCCAACTTCCCCGCACTGGATTAGGTATATGAGCACAGCATCAGGCTTATAGTATCCTTCTTGATTCCCTTCCTTTTAGAGGCTGCAAAGCGGTCATTTGGCAAAGCTGATTGGCTCAGTGGATCAGAAATATGTTTCTGCGACATGAATCGGCCGTTCATTGTATTGTAGAAACTGTCACTTTTGGTACAAACGGTCCTCGTCCTCGGTTTGTCTGGCTGCACCCTCGAGTCTCCTCGGAGGTAGACAGCCATGGCACCGGCGATGCGCCGTACTAGTAGACCTGATAGCAAAATCTGACACCGCGCGACTGTAGCCGAATTGCAATGCGCCCTGCATGCTCACTGGGAATGCGCACTCAATGTCCTCACCAATATTATATATTACAGCCTCGCAAAGATAAGAGGAAACATGGTATACAGACAAATCCTGATCCCCAGCTCACCCCGAATCGCCACACACAGCCCAAGCGCGCCTTCGTCACCTGGTCTTCTTCTCCTCCAGCGCGGGCAGCCACTGCACCGGATGGGCGTTGTACATCGGCCATGGAGGAATGACGACCTGTGCGAGCAGTCATTGAGATCAATCAGAATGAGGGATTGACAGGCAGACGTACGAGAAGCAGGAGCGCTACGCCCAACCCGTATATCCCAAACGTCACGCGCAGAGACTGCAGCACGCAGCCGACTACGAACGACACAGCCTACGCAGCCCAAGGACATCAACACGTCAAGCAGTTTCCATAGAATCCGATGCACGCACCGTCAGGATCACCAACACGAATCGGGTGAGCGTGTCAACCGTCTTCTGCCCTTCAAAGTCCTAACATGTTATTAGCACTGCTGGTTCGGATGCTCAGGAGGGCTCTACGAACGATTTTACCCTCAAGCAGCTGTTGAACGGATGCTGGGAGAGACATGTTGCTTTTGTCTTTTTGGAAACCTCACTATTGGTGATACCAGAGATACTAAGAGGTATACTGGAGTCGGGCGGGATGACTGTCACTCTCGGACGGACGTGGCTCAGCGGACCGTGCGCGAAAGAAGTGGCGGGCCGGATGAGCTCTAGGAACAGCAACATTCCCGGCCAACCGGTACCTTCAATAGTAGTCTCCGGCGATAATTTGCCGAAAGGTGCTAAGCCTCGTCTAACTCAAGTCCAGGCCAAAATCCTGCTTGTCTTTCTACACTCGCTTGCCTCAAACCGCCTGAAAGAGATCGGGTCGATTGGAATCAACAGGTACGTATGCTCTATTGACTATTCTAAGATGTATGGCGAACGGATGCTGACTTTTCTTTCGAGTTTGCTGTTGTGGAAACTGGCCACGGTCGCTCTGACGGTTGTTCCTTCCTCAATTCTACCACAGATCGCTCTAATTGGTTTGATTTGAGAGTATGTAACAATGCCCAACATTGAAAGAATCGTGGAACGACGAGATTATTCATGAACGCTGCCTACGACGACTGCCATGCCGACCCCGCTCCTCCTCGATGCCCCAAGCTCCCTAGTCGGACGCACTGCCCATATGACACTTCTACTCTACCTCGTTCAACTCATGGGCCTGCTTCACGACGTCATTCTGCAAGGAACGACGTGGTCAGCTGCCTATAGACGTATGCAGTGAATCCAGGGCAACATACCCCACTGCGCGATATCTTAACAGCAGGATCGCCTTCTTTCGCGTTACGAGAGACCGTGTTTCCCTGTCTCCAATATTCAGCAAGGCTCCACGATACGGGGAATGCAATAGGCCGATGGGAACATGCAAACCGACCTTCTTGCTCTTCACCTCGGCCTTGCCCTCTTCGACGACTTCGGCGACCTTCCCGCTCGGATTGCCACTACCCCACTTCCAACTGCATTGGGGCCGGAACCACGGTCAGCAAGTGTACAATTTCAACGAACAGCCGAGCGTATACTCACGAGACCTCCTGCCCTTCCTGAACTTGGTCGGCCATGGTTTCAATCGAACAACTTCGAGCTGGGTAGTGTGCCAGAGATATTTCGCTGGCGGGATACAGTACAAGGATTGAGACGTTCGTGCGCTCCCCCCGCTCGCGTTCAGTCGAACTTATAACGTGTCCTAGCATCTCCTACGTCATCCCGCCCGCCGCGGAAGCTGGCGCACATCCAGCACCAACGCCATCCGGTACTCAGACATCCATGACCATGACCATGAATTCATGCGAGTCACGGCGGCACGTTACTGTACCGCCGGTTGTCGCAGAACAGCGTGACTTTCCCGGAGAAGGTGCCGTGACTTCTCCGACTCGCCACTCGGAGCCTCCAGCGAAAGCTGATGCGCTCGTGCTTCGTCAACGCCGGCTCCTCGCCCGTTTGCATCGTCCTCCGATGTCAGCCTCAGCGGGATTTTTGGAAAAGCATCTAAACCACATGGTATTATGTTATGTCTGGACGGTTTGGGCCTTGCCCGCGGCTGGGCCGGAGCCGATCCCTTCCCAGCTGTTTCCGTGCGAGAAATGTTCTCCTCTCTGATGATGTCCAGCGTCATAGCGTGCATCGACCGTATCGCGTAAGTATCTTGCACCCTGATACAAGGCCTGAGATCCGCGACTCTAACGAACGAGGGCATCAGCAAAACAGTCCGGTCCTAGGAGTCCTTGGGAGCTCTTGCAAGCGCTCTCAAGCCCTTGCAAGCACTCCAAGGACCTTTACTGTTTTACTGATGGGTGCTGATGGTGCGCGCTGCCTTGGCTAATTGGCGCTCATGGACACTGCAACTGAATTTGTCGCGACTTGGAGACGCTTGGCGTGCGCTCTGCCACCGACGATAGATTATCCCGTACTCGATTTCGTGTATATCAGGACCTGTTGCCTCTTGGTGCATGACCTGCAGCGACTGGTGACTGTAGTTGAGCTCGACTTCAAATTTATTGAGCAAATGATAAATATAATGACATCACCGCAAAGCGAATCACTCCGGTCGCCAATGACCATTCCGGGCAAGCTTTCAGGGCGACTTCTTCTGTATCTGATCGCCGTGCGCGTGCCGGGCAACACGCAGTGCACACAAAATGGCAACGACGACGCCCACCCCACTCGACATCCCATTCCTACCAACCACCACCACCACATCGTCTAACATCCTACTGCTGCAACCATGGCTTTCCTCGCGCATCTCGTTGAGCGGATCCCGGAGGGCATCAAGCGCACGGAGGATACCATTGCAGGTCAGTCACGGACACACCTTTCATGGGATGTTGTGTGGGACTGATCACGACGTCCTTCGACCCTGTCCAGGCATATTGAACCCCGACCGTGAGTCTGACGCTGTCTGTACCCTCATCGAGCTCTGAACGCGCCCGACAACCGTGCAGGCAGGCACGATAGCATCCAAGAGAAGCAGGAGGACGCCGTCAGGGCTTCTATCAACGACAGCCATCGTTTCCAGAGCTTCGCGGATGAGCGCGCGCAGAACTTCGTCAAATGGTGCGCTTTGCGTTCTGCTTCCGGTGTGCGAGCATTTTGCTGACTGGTCGCATGGGGTCGTGTCGTGTGCAGGCATATCGACGGGCACGACTACTTCTACGCGTTGTCAGAGATGCTTGACAGCGCTCGCGAATGTATCTTCATCCTCGTGCGTCTTCCTCCTGCACCTGCATTTGCTCCCGCGTACCGGAGGCTGATGGCCGTGGTTAGGACTGGTGGCTCACGCCCGAGCTGTACCTCCGCCGCCCACCGGCGTACCACCCCGAATGGCGTCTCGACAGACTGCTGCAGCGTAAGGCCCAGCAGGGCGTCAAAGTCTACGTGGTCGTCTACAAAGAGGTGCGCATATATGCACTCTGGCGGACATGGGCCGCGTGCTAATTATATATATAGGTCACTCAAACGATGAACATGAGCTCGTCCCACACGAAAGTACGTTGTCCCATTTGGTGAACAGTTCAAGTGACAGTCTGACTTGCGCCTGCAGAACGCGCTGGAGGCTCTCCACCCTAACATCGCATGCATGCGGCACCCAGACCACATCGGATCGAAGGGTAATAGCATCTATTAACTTCCTATCGTCCCCGACCCCGATCCTGACGATCCCGATCTGCAGATGACGTCGAATTCTGGTCGCACCACGAGAAGGTGTGCATTTCCCCGTCCCCAAGCTAAAATAACGAATAACGCGAATCGTGAACCCCCAGGTCGTCGTCGTCGACAACCACCGCGCGTGCATCGGCGGGCTGGACATCTGCTTCGGGCGGTGGGACACGAACACGCACCCGCTGGCGGATGCGCACCCGACCGACTTCTCGAAGACGCTGTTCCCGGGCCAGGACTATAACAATGCGCGCATCTTGGACTTCCAGGAGGTCAAGAATTATGTGAGCGGGACGATCTCGGTGGCGGAGAGCCCGAGGATGCCGTGGCATGATGTGAGTCGTGCGTTTTGCTGGCTGGATCGGGATTGAGGATGTTAATATTGGGATAGGTGCATATGACCCTGGCGGGCCCTGTCGTGCTGGATATTGTGCAGCACTTTGTTGAGCGCTGGAATGAGGTCAAGACGCGGAAGGTTCGTTGAGCTCTGCTTCTGAGATTTACTCCGCGCTAATCCAAGCGAGCAGTACAAAACAGAAACGTAAGCAGCCAGCCATCGTGTACCATCAATCATGCATCTTCCTGACCCGCCGAACCAGCCGCTACGACTGGCTTGCCTTCCCGCACAACGTCGACGCCTCGCCGAACGAGGCCATCGTCCGTACGCTCACCCTCTGCCCCCGCCTGCCCGCATTTAGTCACAACTAACCACCGACCAGGCCACCCGCATTACGAGCGGTTCCATCAGATGGGCCACCGGTTCCGCCAGCGGTTCCACCTGTCGCAGGGCGAGGAGTACGACGACAGGGACCACTACGCGCCGCCGCCGCATGGGACGTGCCGCGTGCAGGCTGTGCGGAGCGTGAGCGACTGGAGCCATGGCGTGCTCACGGAGCATAGTATCCAGAATGCTTGTAAGTGGTGTTTATGTCCTGTCGCTTTTAAGTTGCAGACGCTGAGCTTTGCCTTGTTGCGTGTTTTATGATCACAGATATCCAGCTTATCAGAGAAGCGAAACATTACATCTACATCGGTGGGTTCAGCCCTTTGTTCATTTCTCCTTGGTAGTTGCTGATCACCGCACCGCGCGGTATGCAGAGAATCAGTTCTTGTGCGTGACTTTAACCTGGTCCACGGCGCCTGTGACATGTACCACGTGCTCATGACTTCCCTATCTAGCATCTCGAGCACCAAAGAGGAAGGACCCATCAAGAACCAGATCGCAGCTGCCCTCGTCGAGCGGATCGTCCGCGCCGCTCGTGCGGGCGCAAAGTTCAAGGTAAGTTATGTCAATATCCCAGGTCTCCTCGTATACTGCCGTGCTCATTGGACACTGATGGCCAGGTCGTCGTGGTGATCCCGGAGCTCCCTGCGTTCTCGGGCGACGTGAAGGACGAGACGTCGCTGAAGACGATCATGGCCGCGCAGTACCGCACGATCAACCGCGGGGGAAGCAGCATCTACGAGGAGGTCCGCAAGGCGGGCTTCGAGCCGTGAGTTCTAGCTGTTATTATAGGGCGGGTGTGAGCTTAGCCTTACCTGCGGCCCATCACAGAACGGACTATATCCGCTTCTTCCACCTCCGCGTGTACGACCGTCTGAACGCGCCCAGTAAGTGTCCATGTGGATTCTCTGCAAGTTCGACCGGTACTGAGCGTCCCACCAGCCACCTTCGTCGCGCAGATGGAAGCAAGCAGCGGCATCAAGTTCAACCAAGCTCAAGTCGCGCTCGCGCGGCAGTGGGTCGGCGACTCGGCCGACCCGGAGCAGCCGAAAGACGTGACGGTGAAGATACCGCAGGAGACGAAGGAGGGCATCGTCTTGAGCGACAAGACGGAGGTGAAGAAGGAGACGTACCCGCTGCCCGCGACGTATGCCGAGGCGGTGGACATCATCGAGCGCTTCCAGCGCGGCGCGGGGAGGGGCGACGACGACGTCGCGGATACGGTCGGGCAGCATGCGTTTGAGGACAAGACGGAGCTCGCGGAGGAGAAGTGGTTGGGGAGCGAGGAGGAGGAGCTGAATGCGTGAGTTATGGCTTGTGATGAGTCTGGGTGATGATGCTGATGAATGGACAGATATGTCTCCGAGCTGTCGTATATCCACACCAAGCTCATGATCGTCGACGATCGGAGAGTCATCGTGCGTACATCACAATTGCCGGCCATCTCTCGCATCGTGCTGACTCTCCTCGATAGATGGGTTCTGCCAATCTGAACGACCGTAGCCAGAAGGTAAGCCAACTCGACTGTCTCTCTCATAGCATATCGATGGGTGCTAAGAGTCTTGGCTCTATAGGGCGACGGCGACTCCGAGATCGCACTCGTCGTCGAGGACGACGATCTCCTGGAGAGCACGATGAACGGCGAGCCCGTCCGCGTGAGCCGCTTCGCCGCCTCCCTCCGCCGCAAGCTTTACCGCCGTAAGCCCTCCCCCCTCCTCTCCTCCCTTCTCCCTTATGCACTAACTGCATCATCGAGCAGAACACCTGGGTCTTATCCGCCCACACGTATGCGCCGAGCGTAAAGAGCACGCGACGTCCTTCATGCGCGCCGCGCCGGTGCCCAACGACGACGAGTTCGACGACGACGCGGACAGGCTCGTCGCGGACCCGCTGCTCGAGGAGACGCTCGAGCTGTGGCAGACGACTGCGCGCCGCAACCGCGAGATCTTCACGGAGCTGTTCCGGCCTGTGCCCACGAACCTCGTGCGGGACTGGAAGGCGTATGGGGTGCGTTTTCTTCCGCTGGATTTTTTTTTGGTGGAGCTGACTATTGTGGTATGTGGTATGTGGTGTGTGGTGTGTGGTGTGTGATGGTGTGGGTGCAGACGTACGTGCCGAAGGTCAAGACGGGCCACGTCGTCCCCGGCATCCCGCTCGAGCGCGTCAAGGACCGGCTCGCGCGCGTGAAGGGCTCGCTTGTCGAGGCGCCGCTGGACTTCCTCATTGACCAGAAGGACTTCGTCGAGGGTCCCGATTGGGTCGGGCTTAACCCGACCCTGCCCATTTATATTTGAGATGTGTGATACGGTATACCCGATGGAAGGGGATGCATGGATGTATAGAGGGATGGGTGTATGGAAGAGGTGTACTGGTAGGTGTGGAGGTCAATTTTGTGTAGTGCTAGAAGTGGAAGACGGGGAATACGTTGATTAGATGCTGGTGACTGAATGTACTGCTTGGATTGATATACCTGACTCGAGAATGACAATTTTGTATGACTGTTATCTGTTAAGTATTAGCGACTAGGACTCGAGCCTCCGGACCGGCTGCCTGCCATGGAGAACAACCGAACTGGCGAATGAGCGATAGTCACCTAGCTTTGATAGGAGAAACCATCGGTCAGGGTGGCCGCCGAGAATCAGCGTTAACAGGGTCAGTGATTGAGCTCGCTCATCTTCGCAGAGTCTAATAATGAACTGGCGATGTCGATAGGCCCGCCCTGACGCGCCCCTTCGGCTCAGTCGAAGTGACCGCCGGCTAGCGACTCGCGGACAGACTCCGGGAACAGAGCCTCGGCGGCTGAGCTGAATCTCAACACGCACGTGACGTTTGCTCAATGCGGATGCTCTCGCGTTCTCTTCAGAACCATACCATGACAGCTGTTATTCCCTGGCGGTTCGTGCACATGACATCTATGTTTGTGTTAAATTCTCTTCTGACAATCTATGTCATACATCACGAGCAAGTCGCACGTCTATCATTGGACGAAGAAATGCCCCAGCTGCGTTCAAAGGCAAGGAATGTGCGATCGAAAGAGCTGCTCATACTTACTTATAGTGAATCAAGTTTTACAGATACATTATAAATATCCTCAAAGTTACGGCAGGAGATCTTTACTTATTATATCTTCATCTGCATCTACAACCACGTCTGCCATTCTTCCCGAGACTCCGGCGTTGCCGTCCCCACCATTGGCGCTGCTTTCCCTACCACTGGCACTGCTTTCCTCGCCACTGGCGTTGCTTTTCCCACCACCGGTGTCACCTTCCCCACTGCCGCCGGACTCGTCGGCACCGCCGCGCCCGTCGGTGCGACCGACGCTCCGGTCGCAGACGAAAATATCTTGTCCAGCTCCATCACCACACTCGCCGGGACGCCCGGGGACACGGTCGTAGGCAGCGCGAGCCCGAATCCATTAGAGTCGGGCGGGACGGACGCGCTGAACGTCGCAGTGGGGATTGGTGCTGTCACGACGCTGAATGCTCCCGTCGTGGAAGGCGTGGCGGATTTGCCAGGGACTGAGGGCACCACGGGAGGGCAGCCAGCCAAGCCTGGCTTTGTGGGCAGGAGGAACCGCGGAAGTCTGAGTTCCGGCGCCGCGGGGGCGGCGGGATTGGGCTTGACGTTGGCGATGGGAGTGGATGCGGGCTGTGGTGCGAGGGACTTTGAGCCGACTGCAGCGGATGCTACTGGCGCCTCGCCAGCACCTGCGGCTCCGACTGGCACTGTTACTGCGCCTGTGGCAGCCTGGCGCGCACTGACAACAGGCGCGAGTACAGGCCAGAACGCTAAGCAGCATGCGGAGGAGACTTACAAGATGGGGCCGGCAAGGGATGACGTCCGGAGCCCAAGAACGGTGAGCACAACGATTGAGTAGTAGAAATGCATTGCTGATGAAGGAGGTTTCGATGAGAGTGCGTGAAAAATACGATAGAAAGCAGATGAAGATATGCAGATGACCAGCGACTGTGGGAGGGAGCAACTGGGCTGAGGAACTAGGAGTCAAACGGTGCGTATATATGCATTTCTTACTTCCCATGAAAATGTCGCACAGAGAACAGCGGATCCCCGGTGTCTACGTCTTCGTGCAATCAATGGCAAAGATACCGCTTGAGCAATTCGCGCATTTCCACGTAGTTGCCGCTGCTGAAATGTCTCTTTAGCTGGTCAATAGGAGAGTTCATAGTAGAGTAATGTTGCCCAGGTCTCATTTGCGGTGAAGCGATCGGTCAGAGTGGTCCATATGATTGATGGATCACAGGGTCGCGGTGAGTTCTGTATCGTGGCTTGATAGTTGGATTTCACTTCCACTGAAAAGCTGGTCTGGCCGATATATCAATAGCTGCGTATTCCTCATCCTCCGACCTCGCTGTCGGTTCTACGCCCGTCTTCATTCGCTTACTGTGTACTAACAATTTCCCGTAGTTCGAGGCTCGCACTGGTACTGCTGCGACCTTGTTTCGGATCACATGAACAACATATGTGGGTGATCCTGAAATTTGGATTGCCGAAGTTGCAGAGCATACCAGGATTTGCCTTCCTAAGTCTCGTATCATGGCTTCAGCTCGTGCGTTCTCTATACCCTCGCTTCGAACCTGCCTAACATGACAGCATTTATCCAGGGCACACACCGTGGAGTCACACAAGCTGCGTCGCCACGGATGCGAGCGAACATCGCAGCCAAATGGATCGTGCCATATAGCGATGGGCGCCGGGTCGGCGGTATCACGGCACAAGATAATATCAATAGCGCCGGCGTCTCTGCTCCGGGACAGGTCTTTGTATAGCTGGAGTGGTGGAGGGGTCAATTCAGAAGAGACCTATGGATGGGGTTCTCGGATTTGGGCCTGAAGTAAGTGATCCTATACCTCTTTACACGTGACACCGGTGTTTATGCATGTGACAGCGAAACGCGAGGATGGGAATGCCCAATATTGCGAAGGCTCTTGCAATCCAGCGCATCATCCCTGCTCCGATTGCGGGCTGGTTCCTTTCGCGCAGCCAGGGTGGCGGGCAGGGCGGGGAACTATCTCTGGGTGCGCCGAATCCGGCCAGGTTCAAAGCAGATACTCTCACCCCGCCGATCCCAAACCCCATCAGCGGATACTGGGGCGTGGCCATCGCCGGCTCGGAAGTCGACGACATGCCTACCCATATCGTCAGAAACACTGTCGGCATATTTGACTCCTCCACGAACCATATCCTCATGCCAATACGAGACGCGACCTTCATCAATAACCAGCTCGGAGGGGAGTTTGAACGTGTGTCAGGGCTGTTCTCTATCCCGTGCGATACGGATCGCGAGCTGTCGCTCAGGATTGCCGACCAGGATTGGGTCATCGACTTGCGCGACCTGGTTTCAACTCTGAATCATCGACAGACAGAAATTGTCAGGACGAGGATTCTGAGTCCGCAGAACTATGAGGGGCCGTGGATTCTTGGTACGATCTTCATGAAGATCGCGTATCTCATCATAAATTATGCCAAGAACGAGATTCAGCTAGCACAGGTGCAGTAGAGTCTTTGGGTGGATGGACGTACTTAAGTAGATCCATCGCGTCTATTTTGTGTACTGAGATGTGAGTGAAATTTTTTTGCGATGCTTTGTCTGAGTGGCAGAAGCCCTGTACAGCCCATGGACGTCATATAGATCGCCTACCGGGGGGTCTAAGACCGCCAGTCGCGATCGGCTTCTTCGATGCGGCTCGAACCATCAATAGCCAGTGGGATGACGAGGCTTAGAGGGCGCTGTCCTAGGATAAGGCAGGCTCGGTGATGGAGGAGGCTGGTCAAAGTTAAACGTTAAGCTTGAGCCCAATTGGCACGCAGGTGCGTACGTGATGACAACGGATACGAAGACGTATTGTAATATTACGAGGAGAATTCGGCCGATCCTTGTGAATTCAAGCGGCGCTACAATTAGCACGACAGGAGAGTCCGGCTCGTCATGCCGCTTCGGGGCCCCGGCCGCCACTTGCAGTACTTACTTTGGAATTAAGTCTGCAGTTCTGTACCACCGTTTCCTTGCGCCCCTTCCTCCCTTACCGCCTAAATCCTCAGCCACTCTATAAGCTCTTTGATAGACTCTGAAACTGTCAAACTGGCGTAAGCCCTCGCGCAAGACCACCCCGAATATGCAGTACGCGACTACGCTCCCCACGCCGTCCAGTCGCATACCTACTCCACCGCGCTCTCTTGGCTTGGACAACATGCACAAGCTCTGCGTCGAGGAGCTTCGCACACGCGTGCGTCCATTTGTGGTACACTCACAGTCTGAACTCATGTGCTCGCCCAGGCCACGTTTTGGTGTTCATGCGTCTACAACGACGACGACGACAACACCGACTGTCATTATTAGGCATTTCTGTTCATAAGAGCAGGAAGACAAATTTAGAGAGTGAGTAAATTCAAAAGCAGAATTGCCACGTACCTTGTAATCACGCCCTTATCATCGTCAGGTCCCGAATGGCGAACTTACATATCCAACCCGATCCCGTCCAACAGAATTGACCCAGGATACAGCACCATCAGGTGAAGGATGAATACGATCATCGTACTTGTTCTCTATAGAGAACACATCTGTAAGTCGCCGAATTCAAATACGATGGGCGACCTTTTCGCTCGCTGGACGGCCTCCCATTGGACGGAGAACCAGTGCCAAACTGCCTCAAAAGGCAGGTAATGTGCGACCGAAAAGGGCTCAGTATGCGCAACGCATAGCTGCGCATACTCGCGCATAGCTGCGCATACTCGCGCATAGCAAAACAAGTTTACTGATGCAGAACCTACCGATCAATACATGCGCGCTGCGAAATGGGCGCACTTCTACCAGCGTCACTTCTGCGCGTCGATCATGTCCCAGCGCGCTGATCATGTCCCAGCGCGCTCATGCAAAGTCACACTACCTTTTCTATAAAGGCTGCGTAGCACTTTCTTGGAGTCCTCAGCCTGGTTGCTCCCCCCATTCGTTCAACACAGGTGCTGGTCTCCTGCAAACTCATTCATTCGCACTTCTTCCTACCAAGCCATCGAACTCTTTCGACTCCTGTATCGGCGATCCACACTAGTCATAATGCCTTCTTACGCTGCTATCGCTGCCACCATTTTGGCCGCCTCCAGCTTGTCTTATGCGAGCCCCATTGCGTGAGTTTTTTCTTTCGTTTTTCACGAAATTATGTCTCACCGAATCGAATTCTATGCAGCATCCAGAAAGGTCAGTTTGCCTCAGGCGAACTGGATAGCATCGAATCAGGGACACTAGATGTTGGGTATGTCCGACATGTGGCGACAGACAAGCTGCAATTAACCTCGACGCTCAGGATCCGCAGCGCTATCAACATGCCTCACTTCAATACGTTCGGTGATGCTCGTGTGCCAATGGCCGCTCGTAACACGCGGATCGCTTCTCGCATGAATCGATTGCGAGCATCTACTGCGGAGGCCGCCCCTGTGGCTGCCGCCGAGCCAGTTGTTGTCCCTGCAGCTGTCGGGCTATCCACAAGCCCTGCGAATGCCGGGAAACCAGCTGCGCCTCCCACCCCTGCGACGCCTGCAANTAAGACTCCTGCAGCTGCAGGGAAGCCGGCTACTGTGGTTCCTGCCAACCCAGTCCCGGTCTCTGCGCCCCTCGCACCTGCCAGAAGGCCACTTCCCATTCCTCTGGCTGCTGCGAACCCAGCTGAGAGCCCTGTGGTCTCTGCAGCTCCTTCTCAACAAGCTCCTGGAATTCCAGGGACTCCTGTTGCGCCAGTTGCCGGTGTCCCTGCTCCTGTGGTTCCACCAAAGCAAGGTCCCGCGGCGCAGAAACCTGTTGGCCCCAGGCCATTACTGGCGCCTCCCAATGTTCCAGTTTCCCCACAGCCCGTCGCTGGTCTGCCAGCTCCCGCCAACCCCAACCTCGGAGCCCTCGTCGGGCCCGGCTGGCACCCTTCCCCTTGTGAAGCCAAATCGTCCGTCACAGCCGACGTGTACGGAGGTCTCGGCTTGGAGCTCCACCCGACGACTCCAGTCGGTGCGCCCGCNGCTCCCGCCGCTCCTAAGGCCGCGCCTGCCACTCCGGCAATTCCTAAGGCTACCGCACCCGTTGGCCCCGTGACTCCCAAAGCCGGTGCTCCTCAACCTGCCGACGGTGTTCCTGCGACTGCGCCCGGTGCTCCTGCGAAGGTTCCTGTGGCTGCGAGCAAGACAGGGATCGCCGCTTCGCCCGCGGTAGATCCGACGGTGGCCAAGACGCCCACCGCAGTTGTTCCTGCGGCCGCTCCTGTGGCTGCGAAGGCGCCTACCACTGCTGCTACTGCGTATGTCTAAATCCCTCGTACTGTGTCATCTCTGCACCAGTTCTGATGCCGTGTCTAGTAAACTTCGCAGATATTGGGCGAGTCGTGCGCGCGATTTGGACGACCTCAACTAGCTCCGTACGTCGATGGGCGTTTCTCTCGAGCGACGCGATTGTGTACTTGTTCTCTTTTATGGTATGTAGGGAGATTGGTCACGGCCCTCGGACTGCGGACCATGTCGTTCCCTTGTCGCGCTGATGGTCGGTGCACTTGTGTTTTGAATGAAATGGATAATTGTTACGCTTGGCCTAGTGCGGCTGATGTTTCGCAAGGCATCCCTGCATCTGGACGTACGGCCATTCTGTGATTCAATATAGACGATCATACATCGTCTAACTGGGGCCATCTAAGACTCTCACAGTATGGGTCGTCTCAATGACGGCGGATGGCTTCAGCCAGTAAATATGCTTACACGTTTGAGCATCAGGTCCGCGGCAACCATCCTGCTCACCGATTTCTGCTACTCGGCCATATGCAAGTCTTTTATAGCACCTGGTCAGTGTTCAAATGTTCACCTTCAACTACTTGTACTGGTTTCTCAATAACGACGAACTCTTCAGGTTGGGTAGAACACCAGACCTAGAAGTTCACGGATCGTCCGAGTCGCATTATAATGCAATCGGGCATAAGTCACGTGTATATCAATACTTAGCTCCAGGATCCCTCAGGAGGTTCCGGGTCTGGTCGGGACATGCAGGAGGCATCACGGCCCTGCTACTGACTACGGACCCTTATCCGCTTATGCGAGATCACCCTGAACCCGCTGTATAAAAGCTGCATGGCCATCAAAAAGATTCCCCGGCCTGGTTGCTCCCCCATTCATTCAATACAGGTGCTGGTCTCCTGTAAACACTCTCAGTCGCATTTTCTCTACGAATCCATCGACCTTTCGGCTATTCCACCCGCCTCCCAAGTCGTATCCCGTCGCAATGCCTTCCTACGCAACTGTTGCTGCTGCCGTCCTGGCCGCGTACAGCGTGTCATCTTACGCGAGCCCCATTAAGTAACTCGTCATTTCCAGCTCACCGTCGAACGAAACCTCACTGAGCTCCTGTGACAGTGTTCAAAAACGCCAATTCAGCGTAGGGGAGCCCGATAATAGCAACCCCGGAGATCCTGATGGCGGGTGCGTTCGAAGTATCGCATTTCTATGGCTCAAGCTGATATGAAGGACTAGGAATAACGGCGGAATCGTTGGCGTGCCTCGTTTCGACGCGTTCGATGGTGTCGACGTGGCGATGGCCGTTCGGGATTCGCATATCAACTTACGCGCACCTGCAGCTTCTGCTCCCGCAGTGCCCGTGAAGCCCGCGGCCCCAGCTCCGGCACCCGCGAAGCCAGCTACTCCTGCCACCAACGGCAAGCCACCTGCCACCAACGGCAAGCCACCCGCCACCAACGGCAAACCACCCGCCGCAGCTCCTCCCGCCATCAATGGCAAGCCACCCGCCGCAGCTCCTCCCGTGAATGGGCAACCAGCTACTTCTCCCGCTGCTCCTCAGCCAGCTCCCCCGAAGGGTGCCCCAGCTCCGCCCGTGAAGCCGTCGGCGGTGTCGGCCTCGTCATCAGCAGCGGCGCCCTCAAGCAAGGTCACGGCTGCGCCAAGCGCCACGGTGTCAGGCTCTTCGGCTCTCCCAAGCATATCGACCCTCTCCATATCGCTTTCCTCGTTGGACAACGGACTCGGCCTTGAACTGCCGCCGTCGAGCTCGGTGTCACTCATTCCCTACACGGCCGTGCCGGTCACTGGGTCTGCGCTGTCGGCGCTTCTCACGCAGACCTTCGCGTCGACGCTGCCTAACGTNCCNGNNCCNNCG
>SEOQ01000201.1:15036-38111 GCA_004679275.1 Dentipellis fragilis
GCTGCNCCTGCTGCNNCNGNNGCNCCNANGGCNNGTACCCCGCAAGCCCCGAAGGCCGCTCCCGCTGCGCCTGTGGTTCCCCCGAAGAAAGCGGCTGCTGCAGCGTACGTGTTGATTCTCTTCTCTCATGATCACGCCCGGCCGAACTGACGTTGTTTCCAGTAAGATCCGGAGGAACTGGGCCAGCTCACCGCGCGCGTTTGACGACCTAGATTAGACGCGGATTTCAGATGCTAGTGACGTTGAAGGGCGGATTTGGTACGCTGGTGCATTGATAGTCCGAGTCGGTTTTTACATTAAGACAAGGTGATCATAATACCCGTGCGTTTCTTGCACTGTCTTGCACTGAAGATTGTTGAGCACTTGTATATGAATGAACTTGAAATTTGCTAAGCTCGGTGTAATCGTCGGCCCCGCGGGGCGCTAATTATAATACGATCTTTGGGCAGCTTACCGGTACCGTCATATTCACACTCTCTCAACTGCGTTGTGCGGCGCGTATGTCAACTCTCACAAGTTTCTTCCACCACCCATACTTTCCTGTGGCGGCCATCTTTAGATTTTTTACCCCACTGGCCACATGATATCCCGAGCCGATGGCAAACATCGGTCCGAAACCCCTGTGAGGCTTGTGTGAGGCGATGATTTCCATGGGTTGCTAACAACTTCGCGGTTCCTTCGCGGTTCGGACGTGGTCACGCCGACAAAGTATTCTCCAAGGCATTCCCCCACATCTCATTACACAGAATAGACGCAGTGGATCAAAATATGTACCCTACTTCACATCCATCCACCCAAAGCCTCTAAGGCGGGAACTCTGCCAGCCGAAAATCGTTCTTGTCAAAATCCACGATGGAATACACATTTTCAGGAAGGTCGTACCAATGGTCCACGGCCCCTCAGAATTCGGATCCTGAAGGGCTTGGATCATCGAATTACTGTGACACCGTTCTCATAACTGAAGGTTGCAGACTTCGTTCCCGGGGCCACCGGTGTGTTGACGCCTTTCTTGTTCCCCTTAGGGCGGAAAAGCACGGTGATCAGTAGGCACGCCCGAAGCATATACCACCAGTATGCAGGAAGAAACATACTCGTGTGGGACATGTCGAGGAGTAAACCCAAAAGTCTGTGGAGCCCGTGTCTGCAATTATACGGAATGGATTGGGGTTTGAACCGATCCACAGCGGAGCGAAAGTAATATGCATATGCATCGCTGTCGTCAGGAATTAGTGGAATCGAGATCGGCTCGGCGTCGCGGCGTTGTATGCTGGTAGCATGCAGTATATGAGACAACTTCGGTGTAATTTTACCATGACCAGGAGAAACTTACCCCGATTCCAGTAGCGCCTCGACAGTCGAGTTCAGACTTCCACTCCTATTGTACGAGTCCGCAATCCGAAGAAGGTCGTCGTGGGCATGTTGACCGGGTGCCAGTACCAGTCGGCGAGCACGAACACCACGAATATCGGGAAATACCAGGCAGCCTGCTGCAAGGGCAACGAAAAGATCGGAACGAATCAGCATTCGAAGTAAATGGAAGTGCTGTCGAAGAAAAGGGCCCGGAAGGAAGGGCCAGCCTTGCAGGCCCTGCTTCACGCCCACTCACCTTATATATGTCCGTTCAGAGGACCGGGACGGCCTGTCGGACGGNCCTTCTTTGGAATCCCTTGTGATTTGATTGCCAAGCGCGTCAGGATGGTAAGTTTTGTTACACGCAGCTGATTCAACTTTGCACTACTTACTGTTCTACTTTTCTGCGAGGACCGTCGTAGGATGTCGCGGTGATGCCAGCTCGTGCCGGATCGAGAATTCTACGCGGACATCACGCCCGCACCTACTCGGCTACTCTAACGGCAAACCAAGGAAGCGGTGGTGTGATGAGCGCCCGACCTGTTTTTCTGGCACAATCGAAGTCGGGAGGGATGCCAAGTGCAGCAATAATGCGCCACAAAGGGCCAGTGTCAACTTGGGACCGCAACCATGCAGCTGGATGTGGTTCGTGGCACGGTTCATGCAACATACGATGAAGCCCATGTCTTGTAACGCTACGACGATCTAGGACTTGACCGTGTCAAAGGTGCCGACGCACATCGATGTTTATGGGATCTGAGTCTATGGAGCGAAAAGCCAGACATAGGCGTGAAATGATGTCTGGTATTCGAACGATGGATCAGCTTACCCGTAAGCGGTAGAAAGGAAATCTAATGCTAGATATGAGTATAAGGAGTCAGACGAACCTGAATAACGCAGCGGATAAGCCAGAGGGGATTTCCTCGCCAAGCATGGAAGACAGAACGACCATATCGACCACCGACTCGGACCTGCCGATATCGCCCATGTACGAGTACAGCAATGATAAGCAGCGGATACATCTCGAGTGAACGACAGTCCTCACCTTCGCAAGTAGCTACTCAGAACCCCACAACATATTAGCCATAGACTATAAAGACACCCCGAACCATCCACACCGGTACCCCCACAGTCACCGACATGATAAAACAACCATCCTCATTCCGAGCCCCATACGAGGCTCGCCCGAGCACGAGTAGCATACACAAACGACAAGCGACCAGATCAAGAACACAGACCGCGGTCGTAAACAAGACGAGAACCGAGACGGTAACACGGCAGGGGCATGGGTATATAGCGTACGAACCTGTCGTTGCACCTGCGTCCGAGTACGTAGAGCGATTAGAAAAAGGTGTCAACACATCAACAGGGGACGGGTGGAAGCGTGAGCGCTATCTGTATCCGGACAAGAGGCGCTGACGGGGAAAATCCCGTCCAGCCAGACATGATGGGAGAACGTGAAGATAGATAAACGATAAGACACTTGAAAAAAGGGGAAGCGTAACGTGTAGATGGATTGGTATATATTCACGAGTAAGATAAAAGCATCGGTGGATATACACCGCGGCGGACGGGAGAGGTAGAGGAAAGAGGGTAGAGTAAGGAGGAAAATCGGCTGGATGCAGAAAGAATCCAAGGATCCAATGGCCACTTTTACAGGCGAGCGGTTACAGAGGGAGGAAGCGCAAGACAAAACGATGAATGAGAGATGGCAGACAGACCAAACGCAAGAGAATGAGCAGTAGAACACGTCAGCCAAGGCTGAACGAGTACAAGCATACTGAGATGATCCCAGCAAGCCTATGCGGTCCCACCGTATGCGTCCTCCTCCGCATAGTAGCTTGTTGCCATGCTCATGCGGCTATCCTTGAGCTCCTGTCCTTGCACAGCACTCATCATGTTCGGTGCGGCACCTCCAGCAGGGGCATAAAGTGTGCGCATGTTGCTGCCGTAGCTGGGCGCAGGGGGGCTGGGTACATTGCGTCCGCCAACAATAGGAGGGGAGGCGACGCGACGCTCGGCATAGGCGCGAAGCATATCGTCTGGGGACATCATGACGGCGGGCAGAGGCTGCATCGACATGAACGAGGGCGAAGTGGGGGAGGTGTAGGTGGGGGCAGGCTCCGGCAAGAAGGGGACACTGGACTTGGGCGAGAGCATGGCGGACTCGGGAGTGTTAGGGCTGCGAATGGCTGCAAATCCAGTCAATATGTCTGAGATAGACGCCCAATCGCGGACAACGCTCACCTTCGTTCGACTGGAGGCGTGCCTGAATGTCCTCGGCGCTCAAGGAGAACGGACCCTTGGTCTGCGTGGGGGACATGATACCATCGGCCTCACCGCTCTGGGAGCTTGACTCCGACTCCTCGTGCTCGTCCACAGTAGGCACCCAGCCACTGTGGAAAGCCCTGCTGGTCACCGTGCGGCGTGCCTCCAACGACGGTCGTACCGTATCCGCAAACGAGACCTTGGACTTACGTTCGGCAAGGTTTGCCGCGCGAACGCCAGGACGCAGCTGGGACACAGGAGGTTTCTCGTCAGGAGCGACAAAGCCGGCACCGATACCCGCTTGACCACCGTCGGGAGTGAACGAGCTAGACGGACGCGGAGCGTTGAACGAGAAGGTCGACGCGCGGATGCCACCGTCTGCACTCGGGCGATGCATGCTGTTGCGGATTGCAGCATTTGCGCCGGCAGGGGTGATCGACTTCCAGTCCGTGGAGATTGTCGACATACGCTTATCGACCATCTGGCTGAATCGCTTGCGCTTCTCCTTGCCATGGTCGCGCGCGATCTTGAGGAATGCCAAACCAACGAGCGTGGCAATGAAGAGGATCGGGACAAGGACTGCAGCAGCGATAACGCCTTTCGACGGACCGTGATGGGTAACGGGTTGATTATTGACCACGGTGACACCTCCGGCGTTGTTTGTGTTAGAAGACGCGTCGCCGGCAAGGCCAGATGAGCCTGAAGAAGCGGAATTGGTCGCAGTAAAGACGGGGCCTGCAGGGAAAGGTGACATGAAGGACGGCGAGCCGGCCTCGACGATAGTCAATTGCAGGTTGATCTTGTCCGTGGAATTCCACCATTTAGATTGAAGGGTATCCGAGTAGCTGCCCTTGGAGTAGAAGACGGACTTCCAGGTATGCAACAAGGGCTGTTGGGCGCCAGGTGCGAATAGATAGATATCAACGTCCTTTGCATTCGGGAGGCAGGAGGTATCCCAGGCGATGTTGATAGGACTGGAGGAGTCGAGAGATTGGCCCGCGGTGGGTGATTTGTAGAATCCGCCGGTAGAGCAGCCTGTAAGAGCAGACGTTGAGTCCACAAGCCACCACACGAGATACAAGAGGCGGCGGGGTGACAGACATCAGCGGGTCGCCCGGAGACGTCGCCGCCGTGACAAGTTCTCGACAAGTCACGCAAGTAGCTTCACAATATGCCCACCGCCCTCCCCCGCCGTCTCCTTATCATTCCTTTCCCCAAAGAACAGCAAAACAAGGATGAGCACTCACTATCGCGCTTAAGGTTGCGATTGTGACGAAGACCGCGGCGGGGCCGCCGAGGCGGAAGCGAGAAACGTCGACAGGCATTGTTTTCTGGATTTTCAAGAGAGGGTGTAGTCGTACAAAGAACGTGTCCGCAGGATATGCGGTAGGAAAGAAGAAAAGAACGGGAGAGGGAGTAGGCGAAGGCGACGGTGTCGTGGAAAGAGACGAAAAGGCCGTTATCCGTTCTGCAAAGGCAACCATTCTCTCTTACGTAACTCTCTCACGCCCGTAGTCCGGGGTATCCTAGGCGCCTGTCGGATCTCCTCTCCATTGATCCTTTCGGCCATCCCATACCGCTCCCGCTGTCAAAACAACGATATGTACCGACATAGCACCAGCAAGAGCAGCTCTCTGAAGCGCAAATACGTGACTGAACAGCCCAGGCATCGCTGAGCGGGAATACAAGGCATATTCTTGAATTAGAGCTCCCTTTCGGAACGAGTGAATGTGACTTTCCCTCGATACGATAACATTGACGTGCCGGCGGCAGTCCTTCGCGACCAGTCATTAACGGGCCGGCCTGCGATCTCCGTCGACTAGCTAACCTTCCCGGAATTTTCTAGGTCCTGCTTCTGAAGCTGCTACTTGCTTGTCCGTAAATCCTATCACACTTTCTATACGAATGTGTTGGTCCCAAATACGCAGGCTTCCAAGAGACCATGTAAGGTCGTCATCAGGTATGTCTGATGCGACGGCTCGAAGGAGCTTTACAGTGATTTGCATCCAGGACCATCGTCGTAGGCACATGCAGCTGCCCGATCGAGCAATCAAATGGCTTGGATCAAGCATGTTTCAATATCACCCGTCAAGTTACTATGAGAAAAGAGGAACAACCAGTATCCCACCAGGGGTCTCTGACGTGCTCATCGCGATGGATTGTTCGTCTTTCTCAAGTCTGGTGCATGCTCGTAGTCTCGACGTTATCTTCAGCGGCAACAACCAGGCGGAACGACGATCATGGCCGTACTGCATCAAGCAGCCACTCAGTGATACTGTAACAAGAAGGGTCGCTGGAGACTAGTCTCCGTTGCTGACCTCGACAAGGAAGATAGTCGTTAGCTGGAGACTATCCCCATGCGCCGTAGGTCCCCTCGAGCATCATTCTAACCCGATGGGCAGACCCGTCGCGTCATCTACCTGTCATCTCAATCAAGACAGCGATGTCGGCATATCGAGCCTCACCTTGCTATGCCGGCCCTGGTGAGGATTGAACAAATCCACCAATCTTAGGCAAACCATCTGATAAATCCGTCACCGAGGGTCGCAAATGTTGACATCGTACTCATCAGACACCCTCGCGGTCAACATGCTCAGGGGGATCTCGTGCGCACAATGCACATTGACCCAGGTCCGAGTCGTTATGTACTGGTGGGAAACATGAGTTGATGGACCAGCTGAGCGACGTCGCGAGAGGTACATATAGTATGTTAGTGATTGCAATATCGATATCGTACTCGAGTACTTTCATAGAAGGCGCAGCTGAAGCAAACCTTTCACACACTTACGATCCATCTATCATAGTATGACCGCAACCGGTTAAGCAGTCCTACCATCTGCCTCGCACTGCAACGGCACTCCAATGAAATGTTGGATAGCAGAAGATAAATGCGGTATTTACAGCATCTCGTCTCTCTGACAAGACGGCAGCCGATAGTCGATAGTCGGTAGTATCGTAATAGATAATCAGAATACAGGGGATATGCATATGCAAGTAACAAGGGTACCCAAACCCAAAAGCGCAAGGCGCGAGTGCGGATATATGGTGCAGAAGGAGCGCTGTGCGGAAGAGCACGGGTCGAGTACGAGTATATAGTACGTGGTGCGTGATACGGGTACGGAGAGGTGCAAAATGTCGCTGAAGGCTTAGGATACAAGAAAATACACGACGACGAAAACAAAGATGGGACGCGGGTGAGGACAAGGATGAGGAAAGCGGGGGAGTATGTCACAGGGTATACACGTATGAAGCCGGCGGCTGCGGCTGCAGTTGCAGTTGCGGGTGAGGGTCGATTGCGAATGCACGTGTGGGAGTGAGTGTGATGTGAGTAGGGGTAGAAAAGGGAGGGGGATAGGAGGGGGGCGTCTCGTCTCATCGGAACTCCTTGAGGTGCGTGTGCTGATGTCTCCGTTGCTTGACGCGCTCGCCGGCGAGTTTCGTGATGGAGTTCAGCAGGTCACCACGCCGGAGCGGTTCTAGTGGTACACGTCAGTACGCAGCCAGCATCAAAGCACGTAAAAATCCCATACTAGTAATATGATCGTCCTATATAGCAGTAGCAAGTCAGTTTGATGTTCTCGAATCTAAACCATAGCGCGTCTGGTACTCACCATGCCTGCATCAAGACACCTTTCTCGATCGCCAATCACTGCGTTTCTGATCAGCGTTGTCTACGGCATGAAAAGTGTGTGTTACACGTACTAGCGTGGGCTGTTAGCGCGATGATTGGTGTCGGCGCCAGGTTATTGTGCATCTCATACGCCCGAACCAGCTCGGTCGCCTCCATACCGCCCATGAACGGCATCGACACATCCATCTACCAAGAACATCAGCGCATGTCCTCCACTAGCACCGCAATGACACAAGCGTAACACTCACGAGAATAATGTCAAACGGCCTGTTCCTCTGCACACGCGCTTTGAACGCGTCAACAGCAAGCGATCCATTCTCCGCAATCTCGACCGAATGGCCGTATTTCTCGAGGATCTTGACAGCTAGCTTCTGGTTGACGAGGTTGTCTTCGGCGAGGAGGATGTCGAAGGTGACGTCGTTCGTGGCGGCGGCGGGGCTCACAGTACTCGACTCTAGTGCCGAGATGAGCGCCGACGAGAGATCCTGCGCCGTCACGGGCGTCGTCACTTCCGAGCTGATGCTGTTGTCCAAGCACCATTTTACTGCCAACAGAAGTCAATAAGCGGAATCGAGCGATGTCACGGGTCACCCACGGTTCAGTCGGGGTAGATTCTGCTTCGAATAATAAAACAAATGAACTGGTGCATTCAAGGGCAAGATGAGGGGCACTAACCGGCGCCAGGAGCACGATGGGAATGTACCGGAGATGCTCGTATTCACGGACGGTCTCGGTCTACGACGTATGGCACCCTCAGTATATCATTCGAATGCCCGAGGCACGACGACTTACCACTTGCAGCGAGTCGACCACGATGGTATCAATGTGCGGGCACGCAGCCTTATCCGCAACCTCCAGCGCATCGTGCACAACATACGGACGGAGCCCGAGCTCCTGGATACGGTCGACGACGCCGGTACGATCGTGCAGCGTGTCGACGAATAGTATGTTGCGGTTCGCGAATGGCGCCATCTTCGACAACGTCGCCTCGACAGACATGTGCCCAATCTGGGACGTGATCGTGAAGAAGAATTTGCTGCCCTTGCCGACCTCGCTCTCCACCCACATGTTGCCCTGCATGAGGAAAACGAGGCGCTTCGAGATGGATAGCCCCAAGCCTGTGCCGCCGTATTCCTGCATACACGCAATCGCACAGACACCGAGATGCTATTATCAGCTGACTTCTTCGACGTGAGCGGAGAGCAAAATACTGACTCGGGTCGTGGATCCGTCCGCCTGAGCGAACGTGTCGAAGATAAGGTTCAACTTGTCCTTCGCAATCCCAATTCCGGTATCGGTGACACAGAACTCCAATGTAACACTTGAGTCGTCGAGCGCGAGCAGGCGGCAGCTGAGTGCAACGTGGCCCTTTTTCGACACCTTGGATGGCGTGAACTTGATCGCATTGCCGACCAAGTTCGTGATGACCTGTCGCAGACGGAGCGAGTCGCCGATGAGCTGGTCTGGGATGTCCGGGTCGACGTCGTACGTGAGGTCCAAGTTATTTTGCGAGGCGCGCACAACTAGGGTCTTGAGGATCCCGAACACGGTCTGGCGGAATGAGAAAGACACCTGCTCCATGGTCATTCGACCAGCTTCGACTGCAGAGCGGGTTCAAGATGGGGCAAGACGCAGAGGAAGAAATACGCACTCTTCGAGATATCCAAAATATCATCAATGATCAATAGTAGGGATCGAGCCAAACTGTGCACTAGCAGCAAGCTCTCACGCTGCGATCGATTCAAATCGCTGTCTAGCGTCAGCTCCGTCATACCAATGATCCCGTTCATAGGCGTCCTAAAACCACGACATCATTAACACATACTCCACCCAGCCAACGAGGCGATTACGCACCTGATCTCATGAGACATGTTTGCCAAGAACTCTGACTTGCTGCGATTCGCCAACTCGGCGGCCTCACGGGCAGCGGTGTTCTTCTGAATAGAGTCCCTCAAGTTGAACACCATCTGGTTGATCTGCGTCTTCAAAGAGTCCATCTCGCCACTGGCCTCGACCGTGATGAAGCGCGTGAAGTCGCCGTCCATAGCCGCTGCGGAGATCTGGGCGAAACCGCGCACTTGTGTTGTCAAGTTTCCGGCCATCGTGTTCACGGACATCCTGCGCGCGACGACATTGAGTAAAAACGAAGTGCCCAGAAAGACGAATCGAAACTCACGTAATTTCCTGCCATATACCTTGTACGTTTCCGACCTCGGCCTGTACGCCTAGCTTGCCTTCAGTGCCGACCTCGCGGGCGACTTTCTTGACCTCAGAAGCGAAGATCGCCAACTGGTCAATCATGTCGTTGATCGTGTTCACTAGGTCCAACATCTCTCCGGACACGGAGACGCCAGTGACCTTCTGCGTCAAGTCACCACGTGCTACAGCCGTCTGAGGCGCACGGTAAGTACGTCCCAGAAAGTAAAGTGCAGAGAATAATACGTACGGTGGCGACTGCGATGGTACGCACTTGTAGCGTCAACTGTATTTGCACCGATCAGTGGAAGAAGGTTGCCGCAAGAACGGAAGACTCACGTTGGCGGCCATGACATTGACATTATCTGTCAATTGCTAAAAAGAGATGTCAATGACACCTCATCCACGAAACATGGCAGAAAAACTTACCTTCCACGTCCCACTGACGTTCGTGACGTTGGCTTGGCCGCCCAAACGACCTTCCGTACCGACCTCGCGTGCGACCCTGGTCACCTCGTCCGCGAAGACGCTCAAACTTTCCGTCATGCCATTCACCGTCTCCTTCAAATCTAGCATCTCACCGCGCACATCGACCTCAATCTTCTTCGTCAAGTTGCCGTTCGCGACAGCCTTGGTAACCTCCGCAATCGAGCGCACCTGATTCGTGAGGTTCATGGCCATTAGGTTGACGTTGTCCGCGAGGACCTTCCACATGCCCTGCACGTCGGGAACGTACGCCTGACCGCCGAGGATACCTTCTGTGCCGACCTCGAGCGAGACGCGCGTGACTTCGTTTGCGAGTGTTGACAATTGGGCCACCATGGAGTTGACCGTCATCTTCAAGTCTAGCATCTCGCCTTGCACGTCGACGCTGACAGTGCGGCTCAAGTCGCCCAAGGCGACGGCCTTCGTCACCTCCGAGATACTGCGCACCTGGTCGGTCAAGTTGTTCGCCATTTTCTGTCTTGTCATCAGTACCATGCAACATAGCAAATGCACACCGCAATGAACTTACGTTGACATTGCGCGTCAAATCAGCCCATGTGCCTTGTACGCCCTCGACCTTTGCTTGGCCACCCAAGATACCCTGCGTTCCGACCTCGAGCGCGACACGGGTGACCTCGCTCGCGAAAGCGCTCAACTGGTCCACCATGGAATTGACCGTAGTCTTCAAAGTCGCCATCTCGCCCTCGACCTGAATCTCGATCTTGCGCGTGAGGTCGCCCTTTGCGACGGCGGTGGTGACGATGGCGATACTCCGCACTTGGTCCGTCAAGCTCGAGCACATCCGGTTCACGTTCCGCGTCAACTCTAGCCACACGCCCTCCACATCCGGCACGTGCGCCTGTCCACCCAAAATACCCTGCGAGCCGACCTCCAACGTTACCCTCGTCACCTCCGCCGCTAGTGCCCGAAGCCGAACCACCATTCCGTTAACCGTGTTCTTCAAGTCCAGTATTTCACCACGTGCGTCGACATCGATTTGCTTCGACAAGTCGCCCAAGGCGACGGCCTTGGTCACCCGCGCGATGCTCCGTACCTGGTTCGTCAAGTTTGCTGCCAATTTGTTTACCACGCCAGTCAATTCACGCCACGTGCCCTCCACGTCGAGCACGAGCGCTTGGCCGCCGAGTTTCCTGGACACACATGAGTACATACGTAAATAGAGAAGTGATGTCATCAGCAAAGCGGGCAGTCGCTTGTCAGAACACGAGTATTCCTCGAGCTCCAACAGCGTCCGCCCGCTCTACTGAGGAAAACGACGTACCCCTCTGTGCCGACCTCCTGACTGACACGCGTGACCTCTTTCGCGAACTGTCCGAGCTTATCGACCATAGTGTTGATAACGTCCTTGAGCTGCACCATGACCACGCCCTGCACGGGCACCGTAATCTTCTGCGACAAGTCGCCACGCGCCACGGCGTTACACACCCGCGCGACGTCCTGAACCTGGGCCTTTAGCAGCCTGAGCTCCTCCACGGCACTCATTCCGCTCTCGAATGCAGCGGCAGCGAGTGGCCCGGGGGGTACGACGAGGGGAGAACCTGAGGGGGAGCCGGCGAAAGTAGACGAGACGCGGCTCATCGTGAGCGAATCGGTAATGGCCTTGCCGCACGTCGGGCACATAACGTGGTCTGCGTGCGACGTCGGGGGCGCAGAGAGCGATGCACCGCCCACGCCCGCGCCGGCAGCGTGCATACGCAAGAACATCTTGCTCGCATCAAGGGAGGACGGCAGACCGTCTAGCGAGATCGTCATCGGGGAGGGGGTGCGCCCGACGGCAGCTCCGCGGTGCGTCGGCGAAGGATCCCCGAGCGCCGCCTCCGACATCTGAATGTCGAGCTGGTCGACGGCCGTGTTGGAAGATCGCAATGGTCTGGCTGTGCCTGGGGACCGCGGGGAGCTCGGCGCGGAGGATGCATTGCCGGCGCTTGCGTACGGCGGGAAAAAGGAGGGCGCAGAGACGCTGTACTGCATCGGGGTCGTGTCCGATGAGCGGGATCCTGATGAAGGGACAGGGAGGGGAGGAGTGCGGGTAACTTCTGGCTGTGCAGAATGGAAAGACGCGGAAGACGAGGAGGAGCAGGACGATGCGGACGAGGGGGTGTCGCCGACGCTGCGGCGCTTCTTCGTGTCGGGGCCGTTGCTCTCCCAGTTTTCTGAGGCCTTGATAGACGCTAAAGTCTCTTCTGCGGTATACATACGACGAGCCATGGCGCCGAGGGCGCGGAGGATGCTGTCCGTCTGCCAGTCGGATGGACCATCATAGCGCGGCACGGGGGCAGGAAAGGGTCCCAACTCGTAGATGGAGAGTACCGCAACGAGATGGGAAAGAAAAGGATCCGATTTCTGTGCGATGGCGGCCATCGTCGAGGACGACGGCGAGGGGGGACGGCGAGGACGGCGAGGAGGTGGTGGTTGCAGTCAGACCCGTGAACAATTGGTAAATAGCCTAAATATCTAACACGTGCCGCCCTCCATCGGCGAGCGGTCCTTATCGTCCTCCTACACACGTTTCATTCCAGCATCCATTCTCAAATTGCCCGAAAGAGCGCTTGTCTTCCTGGACAAGCCGACTTCATGTTTTTCCAGCCGCTGTGAGCGTCAGTGCCCCGACAAAGCTAACGCGACGCGGTGAACACATGCTACATTCGGCTAAGCTTTGTATCGAAAGCATCTCGTCCTTTCCTGCTGTGCGAAGGCCCTCAAAAATTTGTTTCGCTGGCACATCCCCATGTCCTCCTGTTCCATTACTCACTTTGTGGCGCATTGTGCAGCAGTTTGCGTAAAATAACGGGATCCATGCCAACAGCACGCCCCACGACATCAGTGGGGCTGCGCTTGCAAGCGCTGCTTCGGCTCGACGCTCCAGTATCGAAACTTCGGCGGGTTCCTCTTCTGAGTCTCGCAGCACTCCGACCTTGCTTTGTCGGCATAGCCCGTATCCGCCTCGGCACATCATGACTGCTGGCGAGATGAAGGAGTATGTACCAGTTACAGCTGCAGCTTCTTCCCTGCTGATCTGTTCCCTGACCTTTTTTTCTTTCTTGAAATACCCCGAAGAAGGCACTCCGCCCTACAGGCCCCGATTTGGCAATGCAATTGTGACCATAGCCTCCGACTCGCTCCCACAAATATACCAAGTTGGTGCCCACTCCTTGTGCAGATTCTTCCTGCGTTATATCCGTGGAGCTCTCTAGCCAGCGGGCCTAGGTATGTCTATGATGCACTCCAGCGATTAATATATCAATAATTATCCACTCTCTCCATCGTCTGCGGTCGAGATTCGCAATGATGAGGACGAGACCCTGGATCTGAGTCGGGGTTCTCTCCCCGCACGTGGCCTCGAAATCGATGCAGGGCGTGGTTGGCCGCCCATATCCATCTTCGTATCGACGTGCCGAAGGTACATCCACACTTATCGAGCCGGTGCCGAGTCGCGCCGACATAACAAAGGACGATCAAGGCTTCGGCGAAGCTGCTATTACTCCACGAGGTAAAGAAGAGAAGAGCCGTGAGAAACGTCCTTGGCATTCAGGGGGCTTGAATATGTTTGGTAAGCTGTTGCATTGTTCAGATATCCCAGGTTTGAAGGACATGTGCCTACCCTGCCTGGTGGTCTAGCACGTAAGATCATCACATCGCAGAGGGAGCAACAATGCATCCTTATACATCTTAGGAAGTTCGGTTTCGTGTCGTTCAGGAGGGTGAGTCCTCTCGAGCTCAATCATCCCATTCACCACCTCTGATTTCATCTGATCATGACATCTGGTTCCTCTTGTTGACGGATTCATCCGCTTGCTTATACCCGAAGCTGCAGGAGAAAGTAGTATGCATCTGTCTTGACTATATCGATGTATGTATTTCACACCTCTATCGCACGGACAATCTAGCTGATGGTCGGCCCTAGAGTCGTCTCGCACACACGGTGCCGTTATTGGTGCTGCGCACACGATATCGTGCGGATCAATTCGCGAAACGGCGGATCGCAACATTCGTTATTGGATCCGTAGTCCCGATGTCTGGCTGACCGACGCATGAAGGGTTAGAGAATTTCTCCACCTTGAACATGCACGAGGCTCACTAAGTTGGTTCTCTTAACTCCCTATCAGCGTGCAAGCGCCTGGCGGGCGTCCCTGAGGCCTCATGCTATACGTGCAGGTATGTTTTCCGGCATGTCTTGCTGTACTTAACGCTTTAACTGTCCTGTATATTTCTAGGAATATCGCCGATGGTCCGCAACGACTTACTGGCAACATCCTACCCTAGTCGGGCGCTAACGTTGCCGTGCAATTTCGCTTCATACTACTCTTCACTGTTCAGACCACGGCCACGGATTCATATCCATTATATATTCATCTGCATCAACAACCACGTCTGCCACTCTTCCCTGAGACACTCCAAATTCCACTAATACAGATCAAACGACACTCGCAGCTGCTTTCGCCGCCACTGGCGTCGCCTTCCCCACCACCGGTGTTGCGTTACCCGCTACCGGCGTCACTTTCCCCGCCACTGGCGTTGCCTTCCCCGCCACCGATGTCGCCTTCCCCGCCGCTGGCGTCGCCTTCCCCGCCGCCTCGGTCGTCGCCTTCCCCGCCGCCTCGGTCGTCGCCTTCCCNGCCGCCNCNCTCGTCGGCCCCGCCGCGCCCGTCAGCGCAAACGACGATCCGACTGCGGACGGAAACAGCTTATCCAGTTGCGCCGCCACACTCGGGGCGACACTCGGCGACACAGAAGTGGGCAGCTCGAGGCCGAGCCCATCGAAATCAGACGGGATCGGCAGGTTGAACGTCGTGGTGGGTATCGCGGCCGTCACGATGCTGAATGTCCCTGTCGCGGCCGATGCGGCCGGCTTGCTGGGTCCATTGGAGGGCGACACAGGAGGGCGAAGTGCCGTGCCCGTGGGCTGGAGGGCTGCAGACGTCTGTGCTCGGGTGGCGGCGGTAGTGGCGGAGCTGGGTTTTATGACGGGAGTAGTCGTGGGACGTGCTGCGATGGACTTCGAGCTGGTCGGCCGCACGGGTGCAGGTGGGGCGGATTTCGCCGCTGTTTTGCCGGCAGCTACGGCCCCGACTGGCGCACCGGAGAGGTCTTCGCGCACGCTGATAGATGATATCAGTTAGGGCGGGCCGTCAAGCAAATTTGTGCGAGGAGACGAGACTTACAAGATGGGGCCGGCGAACGAAGACGCGCTGAGCCCGAGAACGGTGAGGACGATGAGGGAATGGTAGAAATGCATTGCTGATGAAGGGAATTAGGATGGGAACGTGGAGAAGATGCGATGGAGATCGGATGGAGACGTGCAGGCGACCAGCGACTGTAAGAGAGCGACCAGGCTGAGGAACGCAGGAGCTGGACGGTGCGTATATATGTGTTTCCTACTCCGTGACCCGACCCTGGCGGGTGGCCTATCTCACAGAAACATCGCATCGATGATCAGCAGGGACACAAAAATGCAGCGGGAGCGATTTGCGAATTTCTGCGTAGTCGCCGCTGCCGGGCGCAATTTCGCTTGCAGCTGTCAGGGTGATCTCGCCCAGGATTCAGGTGATTCAGGTGCGGTAGAGCTATCAATCGGTGTAGCCTCGGACTAGGTGTTGGCGGAGTAACGGTTGCCGGCTGAGTTCATTCGGAGTTCGTTTCAGCGGGTACGAGCCTACTAAGGTCATAGTGAGTTCTGCACTGCCATTTCAATCCGATCCTGATAATTATACAGTACGTTTCCTGACACGCCGTCCATCTCACCTGACACTTCATTCACTTGCTGTATGCTGCCATTTTTTTTTCATCTAGCCATAGTTCGAGGGTCGCACTACCCTGACCTTGTCTCCGATCACATGAACAATGTGTACGCAGGGCGATCCTGGACTCTAGGTTGTCGAACCTGCGGGCAGAAGGGTGGATTTCCTTTTCCGATAAGCCAAAGATTATCTCTTAGGGACATGCTGAGCGCGGCAGAAATTGTATAAGAGACCTGCGCTTTGCTCGGTGCTGCCAGCAAGGCTGGCCCTTCTCATTCATCCTTCCAAATCCCTGTCATTTTTCGTCTGTGGTCCATCCTTCCATCCTCACTCTATATTCTATTCAGCCCATATTTACTTCAACCGCCGCCATGCAACTCCATGTCTCGTTCAAAGGACTCCTCGCCACTGTTGTTGTCGCTCTTTGCGCCTGTGATGGTGCTGTCGCAGCTCCAACCGTCTTCCCAGTCATCAACGGGGAATCAAATAATTCGCACGTCGCCGCCCTTGTCTAATATTCTTGAAAGACTGATTGCTGTGAATTGTAGCACAATTACAAGTCGCGCTCCGAGGCCTTTGCGGGTACCGCTAATTCCTGTAGGCGACGACTTGTTCTACACCGCATCTATTGCCATCGGTACCAATCCTGGAACTTTTACCATGTTAATGGACACGGGGTCGTCAGATATCTGGGTGTACGCATCGCAGTGCCCTCAGCGCGTAAGTTCTTTATACCTTCGTACGGAACAATGTCTAACATGATTGCATTTGTCCAGGGCAGGCACAACGGTGTCGCGCCAGAAACATCGCCGCAGATGCGAGTGAACCCTGCAGCGCAATGGAGTGTTCCATATGAAGGAACGGGCCAAATCAGCGGTGTCATGGCGCAAGACACTGTCAACCTCGGGGGCCTCCCCATCCCAGGATATGCCTTTGGTATGGCTGGATTGGTTGCCAGCCCAATTACGGGAAGGACTGTGGATGGGGTCCTCGGGTTTGGAACTCCAGTAAGCCCACCTTGGATCAATTCACCGGCGACACCAGTATTTACGCACGCGACAGCTGGGCGCAAGGATGCGGCAGCCCAATATCGCCCAGGTTCTTGCACATAGAGGAGTCATTCCTGCTCCGATCCTGGGCTGGACCCTTCCGCGCAACCTGGACGGCGGACGAGGTGGGGAGCTCTCCTTGGGTGCGCCGAATCAGGCCAAGTTCAACCCCGCAACCCTCACCCCGCCGATCCCCAACCTCGACGACGGACACTGGCGCGTGCCCGTCACCGGCGCGAAAGTCAATGGCGCGCCCATCCCTGCCATTGGAAACCGTGTCGCCGTGCTTGACACCGCGACGAGTCAGATCATCATGCCATTACAAGACGCAGGATTCATCAATCAACAGCTCGGAGCGCTCATGGACGCCTCCACGAGGAAGTTCTACATCCCATGCAACACGAATCTCCAGCTGTCGCTCACGATTGCCAACCAGGACTGGGCGATCGACTCGCGCGACCTTGTTGACCTTCGGGATATGCGTCCTAATGGGTTCTGTATTTCGATGATTCAGGGAGGTGCGGCGAATTTTCAGGGGGCATGGTTGCTTGGCGCAACATTCATGAAGAATGCGTATGTCATCATGGACTATGCTACGAATGAGATTCAGCTAGCACGGTTGAATTAGAGGCTTTGAGTAGATGTAAAGTAGGCCCGTAGGGATTGCGATCTACCGTGCGTCTGTTCTGTGTAATGAGACGTGAGGATACTTTGCCTCAGTGGCCATGCGCGAACTGTGTTATTAGCTATGGAAGTCATTACTTCGCGTGGTACTAGGACCAAAATTCACTATCTCGACGAGGCTCGAACTCTCAAGTAGGTGGAATGACGAGGGCGCTGATTCAATATTGGAGGACTCCGGAGGAGTTTTACTTACTTCACTCGGAAACTGCCGAGGTGGTGTCGGCCCGGCCCCGCCGCGAGTCGTGTCGGGCTTGCCTATGGCTTTTCGCCGTATGGTATACAGCGCTCGTCGCCTCAGAAAACACGATCTACTCACCCTCATTGGTCGTTACCCAACTGGAGGATACATATTTTCCCGTCTTTTTCTCCTATGGACAGCGCAGAGTTCCACGCTTCGGTGAAAACGCGCTTTACCCATTCCCAGAAGAAGACACTTTCACTCAGATGGGAATTCGAACAGGTCTATCGTGTGGTTCGACAAATACCACCCCAGAGGGTCACAACATATGGTGCGAATCCTTCACATTCAGTTCTCCCACAGAAAGCCTTCGTAGAACTTCACCGATAATTCAACATCAGGACACGTGGCAAAATTAATTGGCATGCCTAACCATTCGCGCCATGTTGGACAAGGTAAGTAGCTTGGACCGATCGATCTTGGGAACATGTCTTTCATTGAGAAGCTGAATCTGAGAAAATCGTCTAGCTTTGAAGTTTCTGTCGCCAGACGCGGATCCGCCTGTGCCTTGGCAACGCGTCGTATCCTCTTCTGGGGCAATCTCGTCCAGGGGACCTGGAACCGACGGTGCGCAACGACAACGCGATGCGTTGGAAGAAGAAGGCGTGGAGGTGTCCATCGGTCGGACTGGAGAGTTGCTTGTCAATCTCAGGACGTGGGGTTGGTTTCCTGATCCTGCCGAATTCGACCTCGAAGGCGAACAGTGATAATGTGCTACTATACCCTTCCATTCTTCCAGGTCTCATTTATCTCTGTCATCGTACGAATGCGGGCATCTTAGTCGCCCAAAACTCAAGTAAGCGACTGATTACCGCGAACCCGAGGATTACGCAGGGCGTCACCTACACCACAAAGCCATACGTCCTCGGATATACAACGCCTTTGGTCTTCGTCCCCAGAACATTTCAGGGGAAGGGTTTCGATGCTAGAACATCCCATACTCACTTTCTCGACGTGAGGAGGCTTCTCACGGACATTCTGACGTTGTTCATTTTCAGATCGAAGTCTTCAGTAATCGAGCCTGAGGCTGCGATTACTCTCTCCCACGGCTCCTATATGAGGTATGTCTTCCCATTCCGATAGCTATCCAGACGTCGGTTGATGGACTTTGGTAGAACTACAAATGCCGACAGTGTGTAAGACGCATGAATGCAGGGACGGATGAAGTATCAAGCTGATACCCACCACACGCTCAGCGCCTGAGGAAACTTCACGGACAGTATAAGTAGGCACTCAGCTTAATGAGGTTTGAGTTCTCACTCACCTTCTCTCCAACGATCCGTCGACATGGCTGACAGGAAAGCAGACTTGCAGGCTCTGGTGTCCCTGATTCAGAATGCTACGCACGAAGCGATTCAAGCGTACGAGGATTCTGGCGTCGAAATCCCTTCTCTGGATTCTTCGTCCGCGCCCCCATCGAACCTGGTCGCGCTGAGGAAAGCGGTGCGCGTATTGGAGGGCGCGTGCTTTCAGTTGTGCGCAACGCTAGCGCCGCCTGAGGCGACCATGTTCAGCGTATGTTACAATTCAACCTTTCGTTACATCTCCTTTCTGAAATCACCTTCAGCGCGGGGTCCAATGCCTTGACCTCGCGTGTGTTCGCATTGCAGTTACTGCGAAGATCCCGAACATCTTGGAGGGTCATCCCGAAGGTCTTCACGTGTCGGAGATTGCCAAGAAGACAGGGATCGACGAAGGAAAGCTAACGAAGATTCTTCGTAGCCTCGCTACGCAGCATTGCTTCAGAGAGAGTGCGTGACTCCACCAGCCCTCCATTCTTGTACAACATCTCTGATAGGCTGATGGTTTTTATCTCCACAGCCGCGGCAGAAACTTTTGCGAATAACCGCCTCTCGGTCACTATGCTGGAAGAGAACCCGTTCAGCGCTCTGATACATTGGGTCTCGACATATCTCAACAAGATCGCTGCTGCGAACGTGTACGACGCTTTCGTCGACCCGGAGTACAAGTCCTCCTACGAGCCGAAGCGCACTGTATTTGGGTACGGCGTGAAGGACGAACTCCCCAATGCGTCGATCTATGAATGGCTGACAGCCCACGTACGTCTTGGTATCAAGGATTGCGACGCTGACGCTAATGATATGGTCATAGCGCGAAGAAAGCAAGGTAAGGACAACTCGAGCCGCGTAAGGTATCACTATACTTAACCTACTGCAAAGCTGTTCAATCGTGCCATGACCGGGTTGACCCTCCTTACAGACGGCCATGTAGTAGTCGATCGTAAGATGGTTGCTCTCCTCTCCATAACATCTTTAAACTCATTGGTGTGATAGACTTTCCCTGGAAGGACCTTGCGCCCGGCTCGACTGTATGCGATCTCGGTGGAGGCGTCGGAACCGTGTCCATCGGGCTCGCGAAGCGTTATCATCAACTTCACGTGACCGTTCAAGACCTGCCTGACGTGGTTGTTCAAGCCCGCCAGGTCTGGTTTCGCTTATATACCATCGATATTATCAACTCATCGTAGTGCCGCTATAGTTCTGGGATACTAATTACCCTACCGCAGCGCTCGAAAAGCGTGCCGATTTCGTTCCGCTTGATTTCTTGAACGAGAGCCCCGTGAAAGGGCAGGATATTTATTATGTATGTGGCCTACTCCGTTCGAGTCTAATTTGGCAGACTGACAATATCATAGCTGCGACAAATTATACACAACTGGCCTGCGGACTGCGGCGTCACGATTCTGAAGAACATCACGAAGGTGATGAAACCTGAGAGTCGCATTCTCGTTCGTAAGTCGCCCTTTGTCGTCACTTCCGAGGAATAAAATACCCATAGACGACGCGACATGGCTACAGATGACTACGTCTTGCAGCCGAATTTCTCGGGCAGCGCGGCACGCGATTTAGCGGCTGGTTCTGGGGTGAACGTGGTTTGTCTCGTCTTGCTCTCAGCCATCGGAAGTAGAGGGTTGATAGCAACTATTCCCTTTCGGTGACAGGCCCCGAAGCCGCTCTTGCCCAACTACGGCTACGGAAGCGCACGTGCCTACACAGAGGATGTCAGTATGTTGGTTCTCACAAACGCAGGCGAGCGAACGCTGGACGAATTCCTCGCTATCGGGTGAGTACACAGCCCGGCTTCGGATCCCCGTTTTGACATGGAGCCCTTCTATCATAGGAACGCTGCCGGGCTCAAATTTGTGAAGCTTTGGGACTTCGCAGAGACTGCGTTGATAGAGTTTGCCGCGGCTCACTGATTCCTGGCCTACATAGGTAATAGCACAGGCATGTGCACTGTAATCGGAGTATATTCGTCTGGCGGTTCTCACCGTGCCGCCGCAGGATTTCCCAGGCTGTCAGATAGAAGCTCCAGTGAAGGTACTGTATTCGATGGGAGGTACGCAATCACGGCTCTTTTTCTTCAGGGAAAGCGCTTGAAGTCTACATACATTCTGCGATGGGAGAATTCAACAATTCGCATCCGCGCGTTACAGTTGGCCCTCGGCTTTGTGAGGCAAATTTTGACAAGACGTATGCCTTGCAAGTCTGACTGAATAGAAACGGCAGCAGTGGAGAATACACAAAAATTTCGTCTTTCTGATTTCTCACAGCTACTCCTATGATCTCTGGCATGTGGTCAGGCCTTCATGATGATTGAAGTTGCCTAAATATGGCCCATCCGCGTCCGAAGTCTTCTAGCTTATCGTATGCGCCCTGCTCCCGTTTTGCTCAAATACCGAAGCCTCGACCCTGACGCTTGCTCCATCAAGTATGAACCAGGCCAAAGCAACTCTCGAATGACTCCTCACGCTCATCAACTCTGCGACACCGCTCCCTGGAGACGTAGCTGGTCTTCGGAAGGCTTCGGGTTCTCGAAGGCGCTTGCTTCCAGTTATGCATGACGGCCTCTCTCACCCGGAGCCTCTCGTGTTCCAGGTAGGTCTTGCATCCTGCCCGTTGGACATCATGGTAACACGAACACATATCTTAGCGCGCAATGGGCCACGTGGATTTGCAGTGTCTTTTGGTCGTAGTCAATGCCAAAATTGCCGATATCATCGACGGCCATCCTGAGGGCCTTCACATCGACGAAATAGCGAATAGGACGAAGCTCGACAAACGAAAGCTACTGAAGGTTATGCGCAATCTCACCGCGAAGCACCTCTTCCGTGAAAGTAAACTCTTTTACCTCATGCCTGGATCATGCCTCATTAACCGTCACTTTCGTGGATAGCTGCGGCTGGCGTGTATGCCAACAATATGTTGTCTTCGACACTTCTGAACGACAGCCCTTTCAATAAGTTCTATCATCCGCGTCATGGCGATGCACAACAAACATGGCTCCTCAGGCCTGTACGAGTCAATGATCGATCTTGGATATGGCCACTCATGGGACCTGCGCTGCTCACCATTCTCATATGGCATTAAGGAGAATTTTCCGGGCTTCTCTTTCTATGAATGGCTCCACACACAAGTAAGCTCCGCTCGATGACCGTATATAGGATCTTTGTATTTTCTGACAGGAGATCAATTTCCAGCCCAAGGAATGCGAGGTCGGATATACCGTCTAAACGAGGTGTTTGAATTTTTCCTGACATCGACGGACATTGCAGGTTTTTGACCATGCAATGCTTGCCATGGCAAATGTCACCGACGCGACGCTAGTCTCGAAGCGTGAGATATTCCATTTCCGGTCCGATCGAACAGAATTCTTGTATAGACTTAACAGAATTCCCATGGAAGGACCTTCCGAATGGCGCAACGGTCTGTGACCTTGGGGGAGGCATCGGGACAATAGCGATGGATTTAGCAAAGAAACAACGGCATCTCTACCTCACGCTGCAAGATCATCTCCCCAGTGTCATTGACCATGCGCGTCAGGTCAGTGGATCATATAATTTGATGCTGAATTTGTTCACATTACCATCTCGCTCTTAGGTATGGGGTGCAGAAATGCCCGATGCCGTTACAGAGAACCGGATCGATTTCGTTCCTGTCGACTTCCTGCAGAGTAGTCCCGTCAGCAACCAGAATATCTACTATGTCTGTATATTTCTAACAGACGCCGTGGGATCTACTCATATATAGAACTTAGATACGGCAAGTGGTGCACAACTGGTCAGATGCCGACTGCGTCGTTATCTTGAAGAACATCCATGCCGTCATGGGTACGAAGAGTCGCATCCTCATCCGTAAGCCGCAATTCCGACGTCGTCATCTATAGGATCTTCATCTAAATGGTCTGCATCGGGTTTCGCAGACGAGGTCATCCTACATCCGAACTACTCTTCCTTGGCTGAGATTGAGACGGTCGGTTCAATGCAGATCCGCGAAAATTCTGACTTACTGTGTATCTAGGCTCCGAAGCCGTTATCGCCCAACTTTGGCTACGGAAACAGTATGTCATTCATGGAAGACATGAGTATGTTCCTCGCCACCAACTCCGGCGAA
>SEOQ01000202.1:0-38085 GCA_004679275.1 Dentipellis fragilis
CRCCGAGGTACGASGGCGCGGCGACGGCGCTRGCGGGGTTGGCGAGYGCGCCGTTGCCCCAGGGGATTGCGGAGCCGTCGGGCTCGGTCGCGTTGGGCGCCGGGTTGGTCTTGCCGGTCGCGTCGGCGATGGTGAAGCGCGTCGTCCAGATCTTGGTCGGGGACGAGGGCGAGGTGAACTGGTAGAAGTAGATGCCAGAGTGGTCCGTGACCTGTGGGTGCAGTGTTAGTGGCTGGTGWGAGGGGGGCAGGGGGGAGGAAACGTACGGTAGGGCAATTGTAGTCGAAGGTGCCCGTGCCCGTGGTTCCGTCGATGTTAACGGCGACGGCTGTAAGGGAAAATGTGTCAGAAATGAATGTAAAACAAACAACGTAGAACGCAAAGAAATGGATAAGTCAACAAGTACTCTGCAAAATACGAAACTGAACACGTCCCATTTGGGAGGAGGAGGAGGAGTTTAAATTCGGGGGAGGTCCCATTGAGGAACGGCCCTATCCGCGCCACATGGCACGGCGCAGTACCATATCGCGGAGCAGGGCAACCAGATATCCTGAACAGGCGCCTGAAACATCGCAGTTGATATCCTCATAGCAACTGGCCTTCGACGCAAGGTGTCGTTCGTCTTCTTATTGAAAGACAGGCACACCAACCGCGAAAGGCGAATATCCACGAAATAGACTACACGTTTTGTCCCAGACAGGCGCAGTTACGCGTTTTCGTGAGTTTACGCGCTGTCCGTTGACATGAGGTCCGCCAATTGAACGCCAATGGGTGCTCGAGCAAGAAAATTTGATACATAAATTTAAAAGGACAGGCACTCACTCGTCAAGTGAACCATGGCGAAGTTGTTGCCTGTCATCAACTCAATGTTCATCGTCTTCCATGTGCCCGTCGTATCGGGATTCCAGGCGATGTGGCATGTCTGACCCTCTTTGAAGACCTCCCCGGGGCCGGGTTCTGTCGGGTTGGGATCCGCGCGCACCGAGAGAGCGAGAGAGAAGAGAAGGGGGAGGAGAACCTGGGACAACATGGTCGTGGAGATCTGCGTGACGAAGAAATATAAGAGGGGGGTGAAAGAATTAGCGAACAACGACCAGCGTTGGAACAAAGACGGGGGTAGGCGCACGGGTTGGGAGGCCTTGGCGGCGAGGGGTATAAAAGAGCGACTTTAAAGAGCGATGGGGGTAAAGAAGAGGCGATGCCAGGGACGTCCCGAGCAGTCTTTTTGACTGTAGCGAGCGCCCGCCGTCAGGGCCTGTTTGCCGCGTGCCATCGCCTTATAAGGCAGGTCTAGAGTATGCGTCGCTCAACGACCCTTCGGCCATCCCTCCCCTAACATTTATCCGCCGCTCCGCTGGCTGTGTGCGCCCTTGCGACACCCACGAGAGCCACGACGACGTCGGGCACGCTGCACCCATGCTTTTTGGCTGCTCGATGCCCGGAAAGACACCATGTTGTTGCCTTAGACTCGTCGACAAGATTGACGCGCGACGTTCCCCCATCATATGTGCATCAACATAACATCGAAACGCCGGTCTCGATCGGATGCAAGCTGTGCAGAAAAACGGCGTCCCCGCATTGACATTGGAAACTTACGGCATTCATATTGTAGGGACGACGGCTCTCGATTCCATATATATTCCACGCAATATCCGTCAGCCAGTACTAGTGGGTGACTTTCCACAGCATAAAAAATATGATATGATATGTTTCGGACACCTTCACCTTCCTTTTTGGTGACGAGAAGATCATCTTTCACGAAGCTGATTGGCTGGCGACCATTTGAAATGGGTCGAAAACATATCATAGAATAAAATCTATGCTGTGGAAAGTCACCCAGTAATCTGCAAGGCGCCTCACGTCTGACAGCAATTTGCTCGACATGCACGCGCCGACTGGGCTGCGTCTCGCAGGTAAGTAGGCGTACAATATTCGGAGCGGACGGCGTGTACTGACCGCTCGCTAGTTAGAAGCTCCACAGGTGCATGCTTGCCATACGTCTTCGTCAGCCGGAACTCTCCAAATGTCTTCGGAAAAGTGAGTAGACGATCATGACCAGTCCGCTTCCTTGCAGCCGTCCGCGGATCGGAAAAGCGCCGACGATGCCATCGGTGATGGGACTTTCTCGAGTAAAGCGGACGCGGTTCTCCGTCTCCAAAGTCGCATCGGTGGCAGCAGCCCTATGTAAGTCGATCTATTCGTGCGCTAAAAATTGAAAGCACAGGCCGTGTGGCGTTGATAGTCTACCCGCTTTGCAGGGACGGGCAAGTCCTGACGAATACTCACATCTCTGTGCAAGACTTTCCAGGATAGCCTCAAGAAGCGATGCCCAGACTCAGGGCCAATCCACCATCGAAGGCTGCGAACCCATAGTGCGTCCTTCGATGTGCTCATACAGTAGCACCTATATGACGTTCATGTAGATTTTATCAGTCACCGTCTGCGCGCTGTGAATCGCATCCCTACACTTCACATCGGACCCACGAAGTACCTAGTACTGATGTCGGCAGCATATCCTCTTCCGATGACATCTTGTCGGACATCCGAGACGTTACTCCACGATCGCCTCGAGCTCGTCCATGGGGATACCAGCCTATATCGGCCTCCGGAACGGAATGTCAACGAGGGAGATCATAAGTAACGCATCCATCGGTCTTTGTCATATGGAGGTACCGAGACGTGTTCTGTGGTTCAGCTTGGAAATTATCGAGCTGTGACGTTCATGGGTAAACCACGACGTCGATGAACTTTCAACACTATAGTTTCTATTTCCAGGCTGCCCGCCGCCGAGTTGCCCCTATCGACATTCTTTTCATCAGGTATACGCACGCCCACGGGACTCCTGTCGAGATCAAGGATGCATACGTGAAAAACGGTGTGGTCTGTACCATCTTCCAGCAGAGCTCGGGCACCATCATTTGCGAGCTCTCCGTCTCTCCGCAGATGCGCGCTGAGTCCGTCCCGTCTCTTCTGAAACTAGCGTCAGTCTTGAAAGTCTTCATCGAGAACAAATAAGCATCCTGAAATTTCTGGTACTGACCTCCCAAATCTCATTCTCGACAGGGCAAATTATATGGTGCACCGTACAATAAACAAGTATACCTGATCTGATGGTTGAGGCCTCACGTTGCATCCCCTCACACTGCAGGCTCGAAAATTGGGTGCTGTGCGTCCTCTTCCACTTTTCCTATGATCGCTCTCACTTGGTCGCATAACTTTGTACGAGGTGAAGTGCATTTCTTGAGCCGTCCTCTTATCATTCGACTCACAGCGACGACAGACACGTGTATAGCTCTACTCCGCGTCGGAGGACGCGATGGCGTCAGCTCTCGTAGTCGGTGGCCCACGACGACCAGCCGGCAAATGTGAGCCTACCCAGGAATTAGAAGAGCTCAATGCCACCAGAGCGGCAGTCTCTCTTCCGCTAGAGATCCTTGTGCTTATCTTCTCCAATCTGCTGTCCTCGTCTCCCCCAACGAGGAAGGGCGCAGGAACAGAGCTTGGATGGATCCGAGTGACGCATGTTTGCCGTCGCTGGAGAGAGGCTGCTATCTCAGCCGCCATTCTATGGACAAGGATCACCGACCTCGGACCTGAGTGGACAAGAGTCTCTGGAGCGTGCTGGAAATGCGCCCCTGTGTCTTGATCGATACGAGGCGAATTCTGATACGTCGCCCCCAGTGGAGGACATTGCAAGCCGGTTGGCGCAGATGCGCGTCCTCCCCATAATCGGTTTGCACGACATTCTTCGTCCACTGGTTGATCGACTACATGGTCCCGCTCCTCGACTGGAATCCCTCGAGGTAGAAATTCGCGACGAGGAGGATGAAGCTCAGGATCACCCAATCTGTGAAGTTCGTGGATATCTGTTGAATGGCGGCGGGGGGCCCTTGCGTCATCTCTGGCTCACGAACGTCTTTTTCCAATGGAAAGCTTCGATTTCTCGGGTCTTGTCAGCTTAGTGCTGCGCTACAAGAAGCACAGATGTTATACCAACGGTGAAAAAACGCGCCTGCCTTCTTTGCCGTCTATGTGAGCTATCATCCGCCAGATGACAAAGTTAGAGGATTCGCGTCTTTTCAACACCATGTATGCCTCAGAGAGCGAAGAACCCAGGCATGACTTGGAGCCGGTGTCCCTACCGCACCTCAAAGATTTTACTATAGACCAGAACAAGGCCGTCTGCGCGGCCTTCCTCCGAAACGTAGTCGTCGGGCCGCAAGCAGATGTAACCGTCTACTGCATGGAATCGATGAATCCGGCCTGGGAGACGGATGGGGACATCCGCACGCTGCTCAAGTTCATGGCGAACCACGTTCGATCGCCAGGGGCACATGAATGCGATTCCGACTGCGATTCCGACTGTGATGCTGACCCTGATCCGTGCCCATATTTATCTTACCAGTTCAATCTTGCTCCCGATGGAGAAATCGAGATTATCACGAGGACTGGCGATGCCGACCAACGTGAGAGTGTTCAAGTGCGTCTCCCGACCGATAATTCAGACGACTGGCTGCCCCGCCTCAAGACCATGTTCTCGATGGTGCCCCCAGACCGGCTGACCATTATCGAAATGCGAAACGAAGTAGGGGTGTCGGTGGGCGCATGGACGGAGGTGTTCGTGATCACGGGCCTGCACTGGCCGAAGGTGCACGGCTTGCTGGTGGAACTGGACCGCGACTTCTCTTTCCTAATTGCCCTGCTTGACCTGAATACGGAAGCGATTCCGGCCCTGCGGGCGGTTGTCATTGACGCGGAGCTAGGTCTGGCACTCAACATGCTGGATGAGGTCGCGTCGTGCGTGATGTCCGCCAGAGAGCGCGGCGTGCCGTTGGATCGTATCACCCTGCGGATGGCGCCGGAATCAGAGGGCGTGGAGCAGTGGAAGGATATGCTGGCAGCTGTCGTACCTGATTTTCGATACAGTGCAGACGCAGGAACTGGTCAGGGATTTTATGGGCTGCCTCTCAGCTTTTCTGAGGCGATGCTTTTGCGGTGGAATTTTGGTGAAGGATCCGATGAAGAAGAGGAGCCTGAGGGCGAAGAGGGTGAGGAAGAGCAGGATGGGGACGGTGAGGAGGCCGAGGATGAGGCTATCTAAGTCCACAGCCGCGAATTTGCCAGGCGCAGAGGCATCGTTACGAGCTATTTGCACGGCCCCAATTGAACGGGAAATAGGCTTGAATTGTTCTGTATCGACTGGATTGAAATTGGATGCATGCATTAACTTTCATACATGCACTTTGAGGGTTCTAGTCAATCACGCGCGTAGATAAACGAAGGGCAACAACTCGACGACCTAGGCTCGGAGTTGGAGGAACCCACTTCCGGATGCCCTGGAACTTATTTCACAGAATTGCCAGGGATAGCCACAATGCGTGGAGATACAACCTCGACCGAGAGTGATTAATTCAGCAATTAAAAGAGCACAAGATAATATACACAAGAGGGCCGTCGCGCGCAGTCGTCGACGGTCGACCTAGATCCACAACGTCCATGGGTCATTGCAAAGGAAACTGGTCCAGTCCTACGCATCCATCTCTGCCAGCTTCAATGCGCCGCTATTATTAATAGCGACGTACGGTTTGCCGGATGGGCTTTCGCGCTTCTCTGCCTGCACCTGGGGCGGAAGCTTCTCCGAGCCAAGCTGGCCGGCAATACGTATGGACTTGGCGAGCCGCGCGACGTCGATCCCGAGGTTGCTGGAGAAGCGTGAGAGGAACGAGGCGACGGGTCTTTCAGGCTTGTCAGCTAACATGACATCAAGTGAGAAAGAGGCTGGGGTCGGACGTACATGGCGAGATCCTCTAGCAATCGCGACTCGGAGCGTTCGGCGTTCATGAGGAAGGCGGGGCGGAATATGACGGTGTCGGAGTAACCAAGCGCAGCCAGACCGCGCTCTGTCAGGCCTTTCGAACGCGTGTACAGAGAAGAAGAGTTAGGGTTGGAGCCAACCGACTGCAAGATGAATCAAGAAAGGTGAGACGCATGGCTGGGAAAATGAGATTTAGCACGTACAGAGAGATAAACGAGGCGCTGAAGATGGTCCGGATCCGCAGACTGAGCAGCCTTGGCGGCGTTGATGACATACCTAGAGCGAGAATAACGTTAGTAATCTCACATAGCAGAAAGAGAAGCAACGTACTCTCGGTCGATCTTCTCGAAATTCGCAGATGAGCCCGCTTTCTTTGCAGTCGTGCCTAGCCTGTATTCACGAACAAAAGCATATGTATAGAGTTACCAAACTCTGATAATATCAAAAAAGAACGATGGCACGCACGTAATGAAGACCACATCCCATTTCCCATCCTTCAGTCCCTCCTGCTCGATCTTCTCGAAATCGATAGCCTTTTGCTGAAGTTTGGCCTTCTGGGCGTCATCGAGACCAGCGAGCTGCTCAGGGGCAGTGACGCGTCGTCCAAACTCGCCGACGCGGTTGAATTGTGGGGAGATGAGCAGCTCCTGCAGAAGGTGTTTGCCTACGGCGCCCGTTGCGCCAACAAGGAGTGCGGATTTCGCTGCAAGTTAGGTCAAATACAAGAACGTCAGTTGAGACAGGAGGCCAGTGAAAGGGTGCAGTCATACCAGCGGATGCCATAGGGATGCGAAGTGGTTCAAATCGTTGGTATTAGCAATTAGAAAAGGCCAAGGAGTTGCAGCTGCAAGATGGCTGGACGCCGATGAGGACGAATGCAGAGGATAAGGTGCGACTCCTAACAGCGGAGAGGCCCCCTCTTGTATATACAGCTTGAGGGCAGTTAGTAATGATACCGTGACCCGGCCAAGATCGGCTATTCAAGCTTTCCATCCCATTGTTGAGTCATCCTGCGGACCGTCGAGTAGTTTCTACGATATTGAAAAGTGAGTAATCTGTTTCATGGAGAGGTCTGGCGACGCGTCGTCCCGGCGAGGAGGAAGGAGGACGCGTTTCTGTCCGAGTCGGGAGGTCGGCGACCGGCGAGTACGTACGCGTATACCCGGCGTACATGACCGAATTCTCACCCGGTAGCCCGCCCCGCTCTCATGTTGACGCTATGGAACATCCTACGACCGGGATACCCATACGTTCTTAGCGGATAGAGGCGGCGAGTGAACGATGCAATAGCTACGATTTTTGTGTGTGCGCATATCAATCGCACTAGATTACTTTCAATTCTCGACGATACGAATATCTCGGGGCAATCGGGAACGTTTCGAATCTGGACATTATGTACCTGGATCCACTGTCTCCGCAGTCAACACGTTCACTGGTATGCGCACTGGGCCCCAGGGCCGAGGAGGAGGTCGGAGGTACGTGGACACTGGTGGCTGTTCTCGATATTCGAGTGACACCAGTACTCACCTCAGGATCAGTGTCGAACTGCGTCCATACCAGAACAAGAATCTCAAAAACGGTGATGCAGCCTTCCACAATCTTTCCATTCCCTTCGAGGTCTCACTTCCCTCTATCAGAGTCACCGGCCTCCCCAACCACTTCCGAAGCCGGGAGGTGTATCATACCCTCGAACCTCTGGCCTATCCATATAGGCTTGCATCGAGGGAAGCCCTGCCCATCTCCCAGATCCTTGAACGCCTCTTCACCCTTCACCGGCTCGATGTACGCGACGCCGAACCACCCATTGTACTCTGGCAGAAACGACAGCCACGGGCTTGTGCGCCCGTGTAGAGCATCGTCCGTCTTGATTACTGCGCCCACCCCCTTACTATCACTAGGATAGCGTCCACGGAGAAGGGGAGGCTGCACATAACGCAGCGCGCGACCGATGGCGCTGGCAAAGGGTAAGCGGGCGGTGTTGACCGGGATTGCAGGCAGGCGCGAGCGCGTCAGTGTCGCGACGAAGAACGGCTCGTCGGCACTCAGAGGGAGAGGTGCGTCGCGATCGTGATATACTCTGAGTGTCGTAGTGTTTGGGTCTCCAGGCTTGGGTATCCATTCGAAGCGTGCGACGTGCTTAGGGGTATCTGAGGCGCTACTCAGCTCTCGTGTTTCTATCAAAGCGTATAACGTCAAGATGAACGTACTCCAGTTCCTCCGCCCGTTCAAGGCGCCCGCGCTGCTGCTCACGTAGATATTTGTGATGCGCCCAGATTCGACACCCGTTCCCTCCACCGGATTCTCGAATCGCCCGGCCATGTACATGAGCTCATCGTAGGACCCGACGGGGCTGTCTTTGTATCGGACGATAACGATCTGTGGCCAGCTTCCTCGATGCTGCATGTGTCCGTCGGAGCCGGGAACAGGAACAGGTTGGAGTGCAGAAGGGTGGATTTCCTCGAGTGAGTGGTAAGACCCGGCTGGAAGACCCTGGAGGATGGACGGCTCATTGTTGGGGTTGAATGACTCTCCATCCGAGGACGTGGGACGTGGGATTGTGCGAGCCAGGAAAATGTAGAACTCGGCGTTGGTATTCCAGGGTGCAGGTGCAAGAGGGATGCCATCAGGGAGGGCGGAACTGGGGAGCGGGTGGAGTGCAGACATTGCTGGCATCTACGTAGCAGGTCTGCGAAGACCGGTGCAGCAGCTACAGTATTTGCGTAATGTTCACAACTTGCCGTACAAACGCCGAAAAAGACAACTGGACAGCTGCAATGATCCCGCGTGGAAGAGAGGATGGGGGCTTCTAGAAACCGTAAGTTCACACGTACCCATATCAATATTATTGAGCTAGGCCGCCTCGTGGTCAGCGAAGACCGGAAATCTAAATTTACAAAGAAGGAAGTGAAGGACTTGCGATAGCTTTAATTGTCGAGCGGGGATACACACTGTCCTAGGAAACCTAGCGTCGGTGCGGAATGATGGGATCAACTAGGATTATGTGCAGGTGGGGAAGCTTGAGCGCCATCAGTTCAAGTACCTCGTACCAATGCTCGCCCGACGGTGTTCAAGTTGAGCATGGAGGTAGAGAATGCCTCAGTCTCGGAGACTCGGACTGACTCGGACTCGCCTCTTGTTATGGGTTAGGGTTAGGTCCTTGACGTAAGGAACGCGTAGTCATCCGCAAACGCGCTCATTGAGTCGGGAAACGCGTCTTCCAGAGGTCTGTCGTTCTCTTCAGCCTTGTACTTGGCGAGCACTTCAATCTTTCACACATGGCAGCCAATGCACGGTCTGCTCCTGACCTCAAGGAAAAAGGAAACTTGTTCTTCAAAGATGGCCGCATGAATGAGTGAGTTGCGCGTCAATATCTGAATTTCCTTGCTAATCTGAGCCCGGTGGTTATCTCACTTAAGGGCCGCAGAACTATATGCAAAGGTTGGTCAACATGACATAGCTTGTGAGTATATGAGAATAACGTCGTGGGTAGGCGGAGAAACTCTCTGGGAACGAGCATGTATACCCGTCCAATCTGAGCGCTGCTCTCTACGAGGTGGGCGACTATGCGGGCTGCCGCGATGCGATATTTCGGGCCTGCAAGCTCTTGGGCCCGGAGTGCGACTACAAAGTGTCCCTGCGGCTCTCGACGCGCCTTGCGAAGGCATTGACCTACGGTATCCGTCAGGCGTCAGTGTTTGCGGCCTTCGAGAATGTCAGTGGCAAGCAGGAGATCGAGAAGATCCGTGCGATGCTGCAGAATGGTACGCACGACGCGGAAAACTTGCATGCTTGGGAGGACTGGGACAAGGCGCTTGGAGAACGCCAGCGCGTAAAAATGGAGAGAAGGACGCACTGGCTCGGTTTTCTGACCTGCATATCTTTCGGGCGTCAGTGCAAGTGTTTATGAGTCGTTCATGATTGATACCGTTTTGACTTCTGCTACAGTGATCCCCACCGCGAGTTCTACAAAGCTAGTAGTCTCTCCGCCAAATATTCACTTGTTCTAACACCTCGCTCGCTCAGATCGGGCAAGACCCTCCTCTGTCTATCATAGACTTTTGGGCACCCGCCTACCCGGACCGCCTAGATCTCAAATCACTGCCGAAGAAGAGTCTTTCGCAGCTGTCATTCTTGTTCGGGGGTGTGGGAGATGGTAGGTGCGTTCCGTGAGCACAAGACCGAGAACATTCTGAACACTAGATTTACAGCGCGTCACGTCTTTGGTTCTCTAATCGGACTACACCAGGCGCACCAAGGCTTAGGAAAAGAGAAGCGCAGCAAGTTCAAAGCCCATTTGACTCTCCTGGACGTCCAACGCCGCGGCACTCACGCGTGATTTGCTCATGCTTATATTGATCGACGAATTGGCCTCGAAGAATCTGAACAAAGAGACTGAAGCAGAGATTCGAGCTTGCCTGCTTTGCGTCTTTCTAGGCGCCGTCATGCCGAGCTATTGTTTCGCGAGGTAGCACACTCTCGAACCCATAGTCAATTTTACTTACATACTCCATTCTAGAATGCGGATGGTCATCAAGACCATTCGTCAAAATATTTCCGGCGATCATCCCCGCCTGCCTCCGTATATTCACATCGACGCGGACACTATGCCAGTGATCCTCGATGCCCTTGACTACTTGGACAACTTCTCACCTGACTACACGGCGAAAGGAGTATTGGCGCATCATGTCCTCCCCGACATAGAAGGGTTTCAGCAGAATCCCATCGTTTCAAAGGCCAAGAAGATCCAGGAAAAGGAAACCGAAGAAATGCGTCTCGCCAGGGCGACTAGATTTTTCGACGCTCTTGCACCAGAACAGTTCGCAGAAGAGTTCGGATTCAGTACAGATATGCCTGTGTCTCTGGCCAGAGAGGCTATGGAGCTCTACAGAGAGGCGTTGATCGAGGGATTGGTGGCGGAATACGAGGAAGAAATGGAGGGAAATGATGAAACCTGGGCGCAGGAAAATAGGGAGAAAGAGAGGGTGTGGTATATGCAGACAAAGTCGTTCGTGCTCCCGCCCATCTTGCGTCGTCGTCACCCTGGCTACGAGGAGGCCTTTCAAAACAGCGGATCAGACGAGACACAGCAGCCAATCAAGCAGATGCAGAAGGTACCGTGCAAGTTTCCTGCTTTCCACCTGGAAGTAATAACAAATGTTGTGCTATGTCGCAGGTCGCCTCGGACGTTGAGACTAATTGGAAGCCCAATCTTACCTTTTTCGTGAGCATCGTCTCTATTGTGCCATACTATTCGAGCCATCTAAAAGATTATAATAGGATCGCGCCTGTGAAGCTCACCCCGCCTTTAATCCTGGAGGATACCCGAATGTCAGGCTCGATTCTTTCACGCAGATCAAGCTGTTCAACGAGTTCGTTGAATACATGCGCCTGGAGCCAACGTGCACTGGCCAAGAAGACAACGCCGATGCATACAATACCATGTCCAGCTTCTTCGCCGCCGTTGCTGACGCTTTGAAGGGCATAGGGCATCGTCTCAAGCTCGAATTTATATTAGGGGAACATACACAAGAAATGGCGAAAATCCGATACGCGGGTCGTACGTCGCGTCCTGCCGTCTTTCCTCGACGTTTACAAGAATATGGCTAAGCAATGTCCCGTGCGTGACTTCCCTTCTCATGATGCGTCTTATTGACGAGATACCACACGAGTAGTGACTATACCCACGGACCCTTGAACGTCGCCGTGTTATCTGTCCCGAGCCTGCAGGATCACCCAGATGCTTCTGTTGCTTCAAACTGCCTACTGAATACGGGCATTTGGGAGTCGGATGACCACTACTGCCACGCGTAGGTCATCCCTACCTGGTTGAGTACAGCTCGTTTCATGCTGAGGTTTTGGCAGGTACACCCTTCTTCCCGTGCAAGACGTGCCTCGCTTCCTAGGATGCCGCGTAATGAAAATGAAGGCCTTTTTCGGAATCATCATTCTTGGCCGACACACACACCGAGAGCGTTACCCGACCTCGCGTCTCGTGCGGAGCTCACAACCTGGCTGACCCGTGTTTTCCTAAACACCGTCATCCCACCCCGCGCGGTCAGGGCATCATGAACGTGAGGAACCCAAACAGCCTCGTCGCATTCATCCACCTCCTCTTCCACCTCCACAGCGTCGGCTTCCCCGCGCACTGGCTCTCTGAATTCGTGCAGTCCATCCTATCAGGGCATATGGCGACAGACATTGCACCGTTCTCCGGCATCCTGCCCATCCCACTGTCAGACATGCATGCGCGCGTGGCTCGCCGCCAGGTGCGGACGGATCCTTGGCTGGCCGAACTCGAGAGCATCATTGCCACTGCGTACGAAGGCTTGCCGTTCCCAGTCAGCTTGCCCGCAGGCCTCACCAGCTCGTCTGCCGACATCGGTGTCTTCGAAGCACGTGTGGAGGGCACACCCGCGGCATCTCCATGGGGCATAGACGGCATCCCGTTGCCGCCGAATATGTCGTTGCTCTTCTACAGGCCATCGAATATGTATGCCCCGCATACTATCATCCAAAATCTGCGCCAGATCCTGGAGATCAAGGCGCATCCCCCGAACGGGGCGATCCAGATCCTTACTTCGCAGGAGTTCGTTGACATCCCGAATAATGTTATCCGGTGGAGAATGAGCAGACGGCGCGTGCAGAGGATGAAAATTGAGGGATGGGTGCTCTCTGCATATCGGGTCGACGTATACGATCCTGGTGAGTTTCCGTTTACATGGGCTGCTCCGTCTCGTCTTGCCATGTGAACTGACGTTGCACGCAGTCATTTTCCCCGTCAGTGCCGGTGAATGGAAAGAGTCCCATACCAAGGACGTCGAGGATATTATTCCGGATATCGAACAGCTCGGACTTGACTAGCAGAAGAGACGAAACCGCCAAGCTCTCGCGGTCTGAATATAGATGACATCTTACTATTGTGTCTTGATATCAGTTAACGTTATACCTAGAAACGTGGAACATAACATGGTCGTTGTACTAGTATTTCAGGCCATCAAGTACTTTGTATATTACTACGCGAAGAACATCAGCTCATCCAACACAACACAGCACTCTCGTTACCTACCAAACCAGTACGTACGTATGTGAGTACTAAGATACATCTGCGTTATGGAAGTCCCAGCATAGCCCCGATGTGCGGGAATAATATGAAGCCATATCAATTCGCACAAACTGGATTTCTGGTATGACACCCGTCAGCTCCTCGTCCGTTGTCCAGTCGCTGATGAGACGATGGCTGGCATCAGACTGCAACTCCAGCCTCTTCAAGGCAAGCCCGCGAGACACGCAGTTGCGGATTTCATCCGAGACCCTCTTCATGAGCACGTCATACACTGACCCACTACCAAATTGCACTTGCAGTACCTCGAGTGCGGGCGCTATCTCTGGGCATCGTCCCAGGAGCCCGAGGAAGGGCTTGCAATTGTGCCCCCGGATCAGCATCTTGCGCGCATGGGGCAGCCTGAACGCCATCGCGTCCAGCATCTGATGCCAATGCTTGGACCTTACATTCGACGAGTAGTCGTGGAGCTCGAACGACGTGACCCGAACGAGCGGCAGCGCAGAAAGAAGGCCCGGGAGGGACCTTGTGAGCTTCCCATCGACTAACTTGAAGGTTGCATAGAACGATGCGGAAGTCGACATGAGACCTCGCATCGCAAGGCCGACGGTACCGAGCGGAAGGACCTCGATGCCCAAGTAATGGTTACATCCAGATGGTAACGCATGTGCCTTCAATACGTCCAGCAAGTTCCGCAGACGGTGGGGGTCATTCGACGAGTCGAGATCGTGCAGCAGGATGGCCGCTCCTGGGGAGATATCCACGCGCTTGAGTATGGCGGCACAGTTTGCGAGGCCAAGAGTGATATCCAGTTTCGATAGGTGGTGTAGAATGGCGCGTGTGCGGGTAGGATCATCAGCGTCGGCGGCGCTGGGTGGAAGGCAACAGCGCAACGTCAAGGACTCCAAACGAGGCATCGCGGCGAGAATGGATATAAGCTTGGACATAGTAAGTCGGTACGTTGGTTCTGAAGGTCGACGGATAAAGTAACTGTCGATGAGCTCGAGACTGACGAGGGAAGAAAGTTGTCGAAGGCTATTCCAATCCAAAAGGGTGTTCTCCAAAAACAGGTGGCGCAGGATAGGTCGGGTGCTAGGGTGCAGGCCTCCGGCGAGCACGAGGTGCGTCGATATCACTGTGCGCAGCCTCAGGACTTCAAGCTGAGTAGCAGATGCGGATATCTGGTCGAGGAGTGGAACAAGGAGATCGTGGCGATCCCCTGTAACATCCAGAACGCGTATATGGGACATATGAGAGGCTAGCGCTTCCACATCTTGACGCGCGGATTCGGTGGGATTGAAGTCTCTGACGACGAGGGGGGCACCTCCTGCACGTCGCAGCATGTCCTCAATTGCACCTCTCCGAAGGTTCACAACGACGTCTGCCCATAGCGTAGGGGTCTCGAGAGCTATCGTCCTCCAATGGTGGCAGACGTGTGTCACGCGGATCCAACCCAAGGACCGACCCCGTTTGCTTGGTATGTCGACCGCACGTAGATGCGAGAAGAATCGCACGATGATCTCTGGAGGTATGAACGAAATCGGAACCACGAGATTGCGACACAGCCGCAGAGCGCGGAGCTTGCCCTCGAGTTCTTGGATATCCCGGTCGACCCTGGCAAGCTCGAGCATCCCTTCACGGATCGTATTCGGATGCCCGTAGGTCATGGGGATCGGGCTACAGAGGAACACAGTCAGCTTGTTGAGGAATCCAGATAATGCAATACACTGACATGACAGCGGTATCCGATGTACGCGTAGAGTCAGATCTGTTTTGAGGGATACCAGTCGCAGACATTTCTATCCTTCAAAGAGAAGCATAGCAAATGGGTGGTCAGACGGGTGCGCTGTTACGTATACATTCAACACGCAGTACAACTCACCGGTATCCTCAGCTTCAGCAGCGACGATGGGCCCGGGTACAAAGGAGAGAAGAGCCTCACGGAAGCCGCATTGTCATGTTTGCCGTCAGCGTGACTTTCATGAATTCTAGATCTGTACCGAGCTATCCTCTGCACGAGGCCAACTTGATCGCAGGGGGATCGGGCGTCGCTTCCCAGATTGACAGTATTTACGAAGCAACGGCTTCGAACAGAGTTGAAAGCCTACATACAGTGGTCAAGATCGGAGAACGCCTTCACGGTCAGTACTTACTGGCACTAGGCTCTCCGGGGTCCGGACATGCTACTTAGTCCCGGCCCTCGGTTGGAGCTCGAGCATGCATAGATAGATACTCACCTTCCTCTCTCCCAAGACAGCCAGAGCTCCAGGCGAACAACAATACGAACGACACGCGCATCGTCCCAAACTTCTCAGAAAAAGCACTATATTTCCGCCGGCGGAATGAGTGCGGTGAGCAGCAAGCGGCGAACGAAAAGCGTAAGGCATCGACAACATAGACATAAAGGAAAAGACAATTAACGCGCGGCAGAGTCCCAGCTGCCGCCCTACCAATACATTAAGGTAAAACCATCCTGCGCACAGCGCAGGCAGACGTCGGTAAGTAGGAGGCGTATACGGTATTCGGGTAATGAGATGGCGGTCGTTCGTAGGCATGCGAGGGGAGAGCTCGAAGGGTAAGAAGTGGCGTAGAATTCATAAGAGGAAAGGGCTGAGGCATGGTAAGAAAGAAGCGAAGCGAACATTATGATTAAACGGAGAAAATGCATGATGAGCGAGCACGCGAACGAGGGGTGAATAGATATGGAGCGATGAGCATGGGGGGAAGATAAAGATGTGAACGAAGACGGGTAAATAGATCATACACACAGAGGCATGTATACAAGTCCGTCCCGCGGAGGGGACAAATTTTACAAAATGAGGTTGGGGTTCGTGCGCGCAGACGTGATGGAACGCCTAATTCTCCTTCATGCCGTCCCAGAAGACGCCGTCGATGGGGCTGTCGCCGCCCATTGCCGCGTTCTTGGCTGCCGAAAGCATCTCGGCGGCTCCGCTAAACGAGCCGTAGTTGTCGGTGACAAGTGAGCGGTCGACGAGCGGGCGGCGGTACGATCCGTCGGTCGGCAACGCGGGGATCGGCATCGGCGGGGCGGGAAGCGGGGCAGTGGGTGGCGCGGCGGCCGGCTTGCGGACCGTGCGACGTGGGCTACAAAGGAGCACGACGACTTGATCAGGATACATGACAGAGGTGAAGAATGAATGCAAGCATACCGAAGGGCGTACCCAAGGCTACCGCTGCGCATGCGACCGGTGGGCGGTGCAGTGAGAGGCGGTTCGTCCATGTCGACGTCGGTGCTGGTACTGCCACTGCGCGTGCGCGAGGGCGTCGTGGGGCTCATGAGCGAGGTACGCTGGAGCGCGTTGCCTGCGCTGCGGAGGGGCGACTTGATCGAGCTGAGGCTGCCCGTGCCGACGGTAAGGCTGCTACGGCGACGACGGAGGCGCGGGACATTGGAAGACGTGCTGGAGGCGCGCGAGCGCGAGAGGGGAGGCTCTGCCTCGAACTCGGCGAGTGGGGTGACAGGCCCAAGGGAAAAGTCGGTGAAGTACGATCGGAGGGCGGTCGGGGTCGTGTCGTGGTCGGCGCCACCCGGCGTGGTGGGGCGCTCGCCCGGGGAGAGCGTGCGGTTGGGCCGGGGGGTCGCGAGGAGTCCCGAGGCGAAAATAGAGGAGTAGCCGGAGGGAGGAAGGGACGTTTGCATCATGGTCGGGGGTGGGCTACGTAGATGGTTGAAATATGAACTTGTCGTCGAGCACGTTTGTAGCGGCAGTGGGAAGTTATAGAAAGGTTAGCGTGGCTCGGCGGTGCAAGAACAGATGATGGTGAGAGAAGAGGATGAAGACAGAAGATGGTATAGAGGGAAGAGCAAGTGGGAGAAATTTATGGGATGGACGCGGGTGGTTTCGAAGGAGTTTTGTCCGCCACCGACTCGTCGCGTCCCTCCGCTGACGTAACGCGTGACCGCGCCGGCTCTACACGAGGTCCTTGCCCAATCCGGCAGTCCTTGTCCTCCTCCCCTAGCTGACGCTGCCCAGCACCTAAAATTTCGCAGAATACAAGGCAGAGAACACGGGATTACTACTCCGCCCGCTTCTCCTCGACGCTTCCTATACGATATCTGCCATTCACTGAAGCCCGGCGCACCCTCTGCTGCTGATGCGATCAGTATCTCGGGCAGCCCACGATGATCATTGGTCGTCGTGCATAGTACTACGCGCGCCCAGGTGACAATCCCTTACGAGTCGGCCGCGGGAACGCCTTGCATCGTGTATCATGGTACCCGTCAACAAGACGCAGAATTTACTGGCCCATTGTCGCCCTGCAGCTGGCCACTGCTTCGCTGTAATACTCTCGGTTTAATGCGCGTCATCCGGAGAGTTGTGAGGCGACGTTCAGACGCGCGAAGCTTTAATAAAACTCGTACGTTCTTTCTGCTCGAGGCTTATTACATCCATGTCACCCGTCGTTAATCGAAAGATGAACGGTTCATGATCGCTGACTGACAGAGTTCACAGGCCGCTGGATATTCGTCATGCTCGACCGTCGAGTCACTTGTTCACCGTTCCCCTGCACTGCGTTCAGGCCCATTGGGAGACTGTCAAAAGATATGTGCTATGCTATCCACCCGACAAGGCCCGACGGTCTCATCCCATCCCGAGGCAGCGCCACTGCTGCCGCTGCCGCACTAGTAATGCATTTGGTCTTATGGCGCGCCGCTGTCACGACCGCATTGGGCGCGTCGCAACTGTTTCAGGTTGACTTGGGGGCTTGTAGCTTTTATGGACCCGGCCGCTTTGCATCGTTCTCGCGGCAATTTCGAATGGGATGTGTCCCATTAGATTGGCCGAGGCCGAGCAACACCCACACGTCATTACACTTTAGGCCTTAGGCTTAGGACCCATCTGGTTGCCTGTGATTCTACCTTCGCTGTGAATGCATATGCCCACCTTCGTACGCGGGACATCGACAGCACTTCGGGCTCAAGAAAGTCTCCAGCGACGACGTCGTCATGAGCAGCCGTACCCTGCGATTATTAACGATGATCATCGCCTACTGTGCACGCATAGCATTTACTCCAACCCACGCTCATTCACCGTTCATTGTGGACGCAATTTAAGCGATCGGCCACAATTCCAGTCGGTCTCTGAATCTTACAATGATCGTCGAGCCCCTGCGCCATGGCTCGTATTGTTCTCGACAATAGCACTCTCCAGCGTTGCCGCAGTCTGGTGTTGATGTTGAATTGGCATTTGCTATAAAGCATCGATGCTTGTGCGTCCTCTCCGTTCCTCCGACACTTCCCCTCAACGCGATTCGCTTTGACCAGTCCTCATTGTGCGTAAACCGGTACCGTATTCATCCTACACATATCGTAGATGCTCAAATCCGCCTTCCAGTACGCCATTGCCCACGTCTTCGTCACTTATCTTGCCGTCGGCCATGACTAGCTCACAGTCGGAAGATCGGATATCTCAAACCCAAGATAGGTCCGTAGTCTTCCCTACTCGCGGTCGTCATCAATATTAACACGAGGATCTTTGTGAAGGAGCGTGCCTGAACTTCTCATTGATCATCCTCCAACTACCATGCCGCAGGGCGAGCTCGTGCTCGCTAGGGCTGAGGAGCACATCCGGATGCTTAAAGCCGAGTTATCAATGTGGCGGACCTGCCGCAATTCTACTCTTCCGGTCGCGTCCTTATCGTCAGAAATCCTGACGTCCATCTTCTCATCCCTCGCGGGAATGGACTTCCTGTTCAACATGAAAAATCCTGAAGGCCCATACTGCCGCAAATCGCTGGGATGGATCACGGCCACACATGTTTGCCGCCACTGGAGGAACGTCGCTCTCGGGACGCCCTGGCTCTGGCGGAATCTCGTGAATTTCCAAGCAGGTGGAATGGAAACGATGCTTGAACGCTCAGTCCGTATCCCTTTATGTGTCGAGTTTGACATCGTACCCAGCAAATTTCGTTCTCGACTGAAGATTCTGGAGAAGCCTGCTTCTCGCCTACAAGCTCTCACCCTCGTCATAAACGAACCAAAGAAAAAGACTCCAATCGCTCGCGTTCCCCTAATCCCACATACTTTGCTGCGCAGCGCTCAGGGCTCATTGCAAAACCTGACCCTCGACACGGTCTACCTTGACTGGGGACGATTTCGCTTTCCAGCCCTGGTGAGCTTGGAGCTCATCTACCCGGAAATCATCGGACGGCGGGCAGAAAGGAAACACCTGCCTATAATCTCTACCTTCGTATCCGCTCTCGCCGCGATGCCAAAGCTTCGGATCCTGAGGCTTTGCAACGCCATTTCCATCAAGAGTCTCTGGAAGGACAGCCCGGACTCTGCCACCCGTACACCGTTGCCGCACCTCGCAGAGCTTGAGACCGACATGGACATGAGGCTGTGCACGCTCCTATTGCGGCACCTGGCCATCCCCAACGAAGCAGTAATCGGCGTTACGAATTATCTCGACGGCCAGGATCCCAAATCACAGAACCTCATTGCCCAGTTGGACGAACTACAGGATCACCTCACCGCGTTCCAGTTGCGCGCAACACCTGCCTTCCAAATGTCAATCACTTCCCGAGGACACGAAGCCAGGGTTCGCGCGGAATGTCCTACATCTGAATCAGTAGGATTCTGCGGGGCGTTCAATTTCGGAGAATCGCCTACGAGAGCACTGATCACGCTATTCCGCAAGCTTCCCCTCGACCGCGTCAACGCGTTCGAGCTTGGTTCATTCGAGCCTGATCCACACACATTTGACACCCAACCCAAAACGCGGCCCAGCTTGGAGCACATCCTCGACGCGGTTGCGTTCGAGTTGCCCCAGGCTCATACTGTGGCGGTCGCTTGTGCAGATGACAGTCCCGACAACTTGCTGGCGCTGCTGACACGCGACCCCGCCACGATGCCACGTCTCGAAAAGCTGGTCATACGCTTCAACCGCCGTCTTCATCGCACGTCGCCGCCGAAGAAGCTTCGGTTGCTGCTGGATAGCTTCGCTCGGAGGTCGCCGTTATTGAAGACGATCGTGGTGCGGGCTAGTACGTCGAGGTCGCTGGAGGAGTTCGTGGGGGTGGGCGGGGGCGGAATCGAGGTTCATTTTATCAAGTGTAGATGGAATGACAAAGTCGCGCCCGACGCTGGGGTCATAGTAGGGGTTGGGTTCGGTGAGGTTGATGATGGGGTTTGGGATCTGCCATTATTGGACGAATAAGCCTCTTCATTTCAATCTATTGTGTTTTCTACTACAATTGCGATTCCAGCCTATTCTCTTGCATCGTGTCTAAGCGTCGAGTCCAAATAGAACAAATGCCACGTACGGCATCCTCCGAAGGGCGGGCGCTTATACTCTACTTTGACAGCTCTCTTGATGTCGTTCACATCCAACCCCGCATCTACCCCGCTGGGCTGCGCAACGCCATCATGATGAAGCCGCCACAACTCCCACCCTCTGTACCGATATCTGGAGGGCCAAGTGTCCTCACCGTGTCTCTGAGCTTTCGCGATTGCCGACGGTCCTTTTCTGAGGTTGTAAAGGTACGTTTCAAGTCACCCCCTTGACTTCACTTTCCAGACAGCCAAATGGCCGTGTATTCGTACTAGACTGTCTAGCCGCCTCGACTCGCCCTGCATCGCCGTAGAATACACAGGACCAATAGGCGTGTACACTCCAGCTGAGGAAGGTACAGATGCTTTATTGAAGGAATAGAGGTGCGTCGCAAAGCAGCTTTCGAGTCTACTCGAAAGGCTCATTTGCCCGTGAGTTGCGCTCATAAATAATCTTTAGATCAAAGCCTGGTATCGAGCATTACATTGCCGAAGTGCAACGCCTATACGTGCGATCACGTTCGTTCGTGTATGTGTGTTCGATTTTTCTTGTTCAATTGCTAATAAGTCGTATGCAGGCAGCGCTGATATATATATGATCAACCCACGACCAGCAGCTACCGCTCAAGATGCAGTCAAACAGCCTCTAGACGAGCGATATTTCTGTGGGACCAGGACACCGCATTCCGAGGACGCATCGCAGTGTCCAACCCAGTTCGGCTGGGCCCGGCGCGTCTTTGTCTATGCCAACGGAGATCCTGATATACATCTTCATGTGCCTCGCCGCCGTCGACGTTCCGCGGTCCAATAAATCCGCTGGCGCCCTGGGCTGGATCCGCATAACACATGTTTGCCGGCGCTGGAGGTTCGCAGCCCTCGACGCGCCATTCCTTTGGACGGACCTTGTAACCCTCGGTGGGGACGGGATGAAGGCTATGCTGCGCCGTGCAGGGCAACTTCCTCTGACGGTCGACAATTACGTCGCATCCTGGGACCGGCTCGAGGAGATGCAGATGCTCGCGTCTCGGATATCCCAGATACGCACCCTCGACGTCTCAGGATGGCACAATCCGCTCCACCTGCTATTCGATCGCCTTCACGAGCCTGCGCCTCAGCTGGAAATCCTGAAGCTACGGGTGCCGCCGTATGGGAGAAGCCGGGGGGGACCGTCGATTCGAGGGTCTGTTTTATCTGGGAATTGCCCATCCCTGCGTCATCTCAGCATTCATCACGTCTTCTTCGACTGGAAGGACCTCTGCTTCCCTGGGCTCGTCAGCTTGGAGCTCGTATTCCAGGAATCAGGAAATGACGCTTGGCTCACGGACGCTCGGGGCGTGCCGTCGGTGTCAACGATGCTATCCGCGCTCGCGAAGATGCCTAAATTGAGATCCCTGAAGCTGCATCACTGTATTTCCGACTCGATACCGTCCGATCCACCCCAGAAGTTAAATTCCGCGCCCATCTCATTGCCTCATCTATCGACACTCGACTTCAGACTGGAAGCTGTGCTGTGTTCCGCTATTCTCCAATGCCTGGAGGTCCCCGAGGGAGCTGTCATGTTGGTGCTGCACGTGCATCTGTGGAAGCCGGTAGAAGATGTGTGGACGTTGTTTCGGATGTAACCTTGGGACAAAGTCGGGTCCTGGGTCTTGCCTCTTCCACGGGTCGTGATGTCAAGGAACGTACGCGAAGTCGTGGAGGAACCCTCACCTTGTCACACTTCTTCCCTTTCTCCTCGTTTTTGCCCCTTTGCTGATCTGCAGCACATCACACGAGGTAAGTACATTTCTGTTGGCTTGCCGTCTTCTCGATCGGCTAACGATGTCACATGCAGAACCACCCAATGTCTTTATCCCTTATCGTTGAGAGCCATCAGGAGGTGACTTGATCGTCACTCGTACTATTGCTATAACTAAAGTATATTAGCAGTTGTTGGTCGGCAAAGGTATTCATGAACAGCATAGTAAATCACAGCTTGAGCTTGCAAGTGCAAGACCTAAACTCAGAGCTGCTCAAGTACCTTCGAGCACGTTGCAAGACTGACGACGGTTCACATGTAGTGGTAAGAGTCTTCTAAATTCCTCTATACTCGCCGCTGATAAAAGTTGTAACTTGCTTGGCATTAGTTCGAACGGCATCTTTCGCCGCATTACAAGCTGCGATTAGTCAGAGGAGGACTCTCCGATGACTAAGTTCTGCCTCCGTCATAACCTGCTCGAGATCATAAGCACCATTAAAACCTCCTCCATTCGCATTCGTCTTTCCACCCCTCACATCTGCGTCTGCATCTACACCCAGCAGCCACCATGATTGCTCTAACCGGCACAACCGGCGGCCTCGGCTCGCAAGTGCTCAAGCACCTCCTCCCGCTCGTCCCTGCCTCGCAGCTTATACTCTCGCTTTACAACCCTTCGCTCTCCAACACCGCACATTTCCCCGCAGGCGTGACGGTGCGCCGGGGAGACTTCAGCGATCCCGTGAGCCTCGACGCTGCATTCGCAGGCGCGGAGCGCCTGCTCATCGTCTCGTACCCGTCCATCAAGCATGAGGTGCCCATGCGGTACCACGCCAATGCGATCGACACCGCAAAGCGCGCTGGTGTGAAGCATATCTATTACACCAGTCTGTCGCTTGCAGACGGGAGTGTGTCGGAGGTGATGCAGGCGCATCTGCACACGGAGAAGTATCTGAAGGAGAGCGGGGTGACATATACGATTATCCGCGAGGGAATCTATTCGGAGTCGTACCCGTTTTATCTCGGTTAGTGCGAGTTTCAAGCATGTGGTGGTTCTGTGCTTGATGGCTTGGTGCACTTATATTAGGTTTCTTTGACAAGTCCAAGACGGACGTCTATGTCCCGGGCGATGGTCGTATCGCCTGGGTGTCCCGGGAAGACCTGGGCGAGGGCACCGCCCGCATCATAGCAGGGGTACGTTCTATATCCTATACATCCTCTCCGCCATCCGAGCTCTACTCACCTATCCTCCACCACCCAGGGCGGCTTTGAGAACCAAACTGTCCTGCTTACCGGCCCCGCCTCGAACAACCTGACACTCCACCAACTCTCCACCAGCATCTCGCGCATCCTCGCCCGCCCCCTCGCTCTGCACATCGTCCCCGGTCGACGAGTACGTCGCGCAAAACAAATCCTCAAACCCGGACGACCCGCGCAGCTCGGAAGACCTCCTGCGCCAGTGGGCAAAGACGTTCGACGCGATGGGCCGTGGCGAGGCGGCGCAGGTCGACCCGCTGCTGGAGGAGTTGCTTGGGCGGCCGCTGCAGAGTATGGAGGCATATTTGGAGAAGACGCTTGTGAGCCCGAGTGATGCGGATAAGGAAGCACTTGAGTAGTATGCGAAGTAGGTGTAGGTAAGCAGAGGTGTTGGTGTAAAAGATACGTGGTGCTCATCAACAGTTACCAAGTACTCCGGCCGCGGTCAAAAGACCTCGAGACGGCCAATGTTTCCGTGGGACCAGGACATCGTATCCCGAGAACTTAAAGCATCCCAGCGTCCAACCTAGTTCGGTTGGTTTCCGCACGTCTTTGTCTATGCGAGGGGAGATCCTGATATACATCTTGATTCTCAAACTGTTTACACGTTAAATCATCAATTGGCTTTTTGCTCCAGTCGGATGGTGATTATACCCCGACGCACGAAGGTAATCTTGAAGCTAGAGCCAAAAATGGGAGCGATACCGATTCATATGTATGCCCATTTATTTTAATTCCTGCTTATCATGTTTACATGAAATCGTGCGACTAACTACAAATTTGCAACTGCCGCCAACAAACAGAACACAGCATAGTCGTCGCCTGCTAAAGAATGATTGCCTCACTGGACACTTTCGGAGTATGAAGTGCACACTAGGCTAACAATCAAGCCATTGTTACCCAGATTCATCACAATGCCGGAGGTATTTGGCTCTCCGGACAATTCCGAAGCGGAGTCTATAAGCAACAGACCATTGTGACCTACATCGATTCTTATTGTTGCCTTCCCCCCATCTCATTCGCAGTTCCTATAGCACGCCACCGCAGGTAAAGTGCGCTCTCTCGGACCTCCATCAAGATTATCGATCGGTTACTTAACACTGCATTTGCAGCTTCACCATGGAGGAAGCGATGGCTGTAGACCTCACGGTCGATAACGGTCCATCTTTCGCCGAGCATCTGGGCACCCAGAAACTACAAAAATTTAATGCTACAAGACCGGCCGTTTCTCTCCCACCGGAAGTTCTGGCATCAGTTTTCACCTACATGTTATCCGCGTCCCCACCATTTAGGATTGGCTCAAAAATAGAGATCGGATGGATCCGAGTGACTCATGTTTGTCGCCGTTGGAGAGAAGTTGCCACTTCTACCGCTATTCTGTGGACAGAGATAGAGGATCTTGGACCTCATTGGACAAGAATCTTCATGGAGCGTGCTCGAAATGCGTCCTTGCGTCTTGACCGATACAGAGCAACTTCCGAATCGTCGCCGCCGGTGGAGGACATCGCGAGCCGACTTTTCCAGATACATACCCTCCATATAATCGGCTTGCACCGTGTCCTCTGTCCGCTGGTGGATCGGCTGCATTACCCTGCTCCTCGACTCGAATCTCTGGACGTCGATATCCGCAATAACGGGGACTACCAGGTCTCTACAATACATGGACCTCTCTTGAACGGTGGCGGCGGGCCCTTACGCCATCTTCGGTTCAGCGATCTCTTTTTCCAATGGAGCACCTTCGCCTTTTCGAACCTTGTCAGCTTGTCGCTCGTATATAGGCACCCAGAACACTATAGAAACGGCGAAGAAAAGCTTCTACCTTCCATTCCTTCTATGATCGATATCATCCGCGGAATCACACGCTTGGAGAAATTGCATCTTCTTCACGCCGTGTACGCCCCAGATGATGAAGAACTCCGACACTTCTTGCGGCCTCTGTCCTTGCCACACCTTGAACAGTTAAGCATCATGGACCACAAGGGAGCATGCGCGAGCCTCCTGCGGAACCTGGACATCACGCCAGAAGCATGTATCGCCGTCAACTGCAGTGACTCGACCAGTCCGGCTTGGGAAACGGATGGAGACATTGATGCGCTGCTGAACATGTTAGCAAAATATTCCGCCGCGGCAGCCATCCACCTCGGCGAATTCTCATACCTGTCTTGTCAGCTCAATCCCATCCATGGAGGAGGATTCGAGATCTTCATGAGGAACTGTGATGGCTTTTACGAGAGCTTCACACTCACCCTGCCGGACGATCGCGGCGGCAACTGGCTGCCTCGCCTGAAGGCCGTACTCTCGAGACTGCCCAACGATCACGTCGAGATCGTTGAAGTGCGCAATGAAATCAAGATGACGGAGGACGAGTGGACGGAATGTTTCGTGATGGCGGGCCTGCGTTGGACGAAGGTGGCCAGCGTGCTTGTGGAAATGGACCGCGAGTGCGCGTTCATCCTCGCCTTGCTCGACTTGGATGCGGAGGCAATCCCGGCCCTGCGGATGTTGATCGTCGATGCGGAGCCACTTGGTCTGGCCCTTGAAATGCTGGACGAGGTTGCATCCTGCGTAATTTCTGCGAGGGAACGTGGCGTACCATTGGAGTGCATTGCCCTATGTATGGCGCCGGAATCGGAAGGTGTGGAACAGTGGAAGAATGCGCTGGCAGCTATCGTCCCCGAGTTCCAATACAGCCCGAAGTCAAGACTTGGCCAGGGGCTTAACGGACCACCCGGATTCTCGCTTGTGGAAACAGAATCTGACTCGGATGAAGAAGAGGATATGGAGACTTCATGTTTGGACTTTCCAGGTGCAGGGGTATCGTTCCCGGATGGTTTGAATGGTCTTGATTGAATTAACGAAGTCTGGCGTCGTCGAGACATTCTTCTTGGTTTGGATGTGTTCCTGGTACTCGCGAGAAAGGATAGTAGCTTATGAGTACTATGTACAATGTCAGCAGACTCGTACCTGGCTTCACCGGCTCCGAACTTCAAATCACCAGTGGTGATTTGAAGTTTGGCATATTCTTATTATACCCAATGTTACCGTATTGTGAGCATACAAGAAGAATCATGGCTGATATGATATTCGAATATTCTGAGCTCGAAGGGTAGTGATTATTCAGTTGTGCGTGCAGGACTTGAGTTTGACTCGCGGAGTCCTGTTGCCAGTGTTGGTGCATGGACTTCGATTGCCGGCTGCGGTCCGGTCCGGGGCGTAGGGCCGCCTTCTTCCGAGTCGGCAAAGCTCGAGTCGCTCAGACTGCTTCCCTCTGACTCTCGAACTCCCAGTCGACAACGACCGTCTGATGTGCTCCATTGGCTCGATGGTGAGCGTCTTGTATCTCAGACATGTTCTGACATTGCTCGTCACTAGGAATCCTGGCCTGAGACCGCCCATCACCTGAATCAAGCAAATCTAGCGAAGTCTTGCTTCTGCTCAGGGCCTTATCATGATTTCCCCCAATATGGTTGTCGACCATGCGCCTCGTGCTTATAGCTACAGCACACAACACAGTGATCAACCGTCGTCGTTGCCGGGATATGCCGTCGTTATCATGCGATAATAACCCGAGTCCCTGTTCATAACTGAACCATTGTCTGCCATCAAGGGCTATTGTCGTCGTCGATCTCCGCCCGCGTCGTTTCTCCAAGGTGAGCTGCCTGCAGTTCATGTACTATCATCTTCGTCAGTCAATTCAGCATACATCTAGTGGCATTACTGGCGCGGACTGGGAGTACGCAATGGCGTCGCCGCTTGCTGGCAGCAGCCAATGGCCGGATGCCGAGTTCGACCGTTTATTTCAGCGGCTAGCAGAAGACTTCAACAGGGCAAGACCAATCGTCGTTCTTCCACCAGAGATCCTGGTACTTATCTTCTCTTTTCTGTCATTGTCGTCCCTTCCGACTAGGAGCCGGTCCAGAATCGACCTTGGATGGATTCGAGTGACCCATGTCTGTCGTCGTTGGAGGGAGGTCGCCTTATCAGCTAGCATTCTGTGGACACGTGTAGACGATCTCGGGCCGTACTGGACTGCACTCTGTCTAGAGCGTGCTAGGAATGCGCCGTTGCGTTTATTGTTCTTCTTTCCATCCTCCAGAACTTTCCCCAAAGTACGAGACATTGCCGACCGCTTTCCACAATTCCGGCAGCTGGAAATTCAGGGAACACCCAAAATCCTTCGTCCGATTACGGACCGGCTGCATAGTCCCGCTCCTCGACTCGAATCACTCCACGTAGCGGTTAGTGGCATTCGTCTCCCAAATCACCAGGGTCAGGTCATAGATGTGGTCGAAGTTCGCGGTCCTCTTCTAGGCGGCAACAGTCCGTCGCTGCGCCATCTCAGCCTGCAAAATGTCTTCTTCCAGTGGAGTACCTTTCGCTTTTCGGACCTTGTCAGCTTAACGCTGGTATACAAGGCCTTGAAGACTTATGAACCCGCGAAAGAAATGCGCCTGCCTTCCGTATCTGCTCTATTTGCCACTCTCAGCACTATGCTCAACCTGCGGACGCTGTGCCTCCATCGTTTCATGCGGATGCAAGTCGGCGAAGCTCTCCCGAAGCCGATCACTTTGCCTCATCTTGGTTTTTTGGATCTGGGGGGGAGTGCCACAGAGTGTCTCATTCTACAACGAGGACTCATTGCTGATTCCCCGAGGAACCGGAGCCCAACTGTCTTTGTGTCATGCGCAGGCACGACTACTAGATGGGAAGCTGGTGAGATAGACGCCTTGCTCGATATCTGTATGAAGTTGTCCTCGAAGGCGGGAGACATGGACAAATTACGGCGCTTGAACTGCAGAATCACAGCTTCAGGTGGTCAGGGAGGTCTCTTTGTTCAGATGATGGATTTCGACAGCGACGGCCAAATCTTCCACTTGAAACTGCCAGACATAGAAGGATGGGATGGTCCCGATTGGCTACGGATATTGAAGATCCTTCTGTCTACATTACCGCGGGATTGCATCTGCGCCCTCGAGCTCAACAACGAGATGGCGTTGTCAAACGTCCAATGGACGGAGGCGTTTGCATCTGTGCTTCCACTCCCGCAGCTAGAAATCGTAATGATTTCCGAAGATTTCCGTTGCAAATGTCTTCCAGCTCTGCTCGACCTGGACGTCCATGGGATCCCGAAGATGCGAGAGATTATCCTCGATGCAGATGAAATTGGCCTGCATCCCGGGATGGTGGAGCAAGTGGCAGATAGCGTGCGGGCGTGCAGGCAGCGCGGAGTGCCGTTGCAATGCATCAAACTTCGGGGGTCGATACAGGCAGTAGGTATGCGGGACTGGGAAGATATGCTGCGAACCGTGGTACCCCAATTCGAACGCCAGGGGATCGGCGACGTCTCCGGGATTCACGGCCCAGGAAACGTTGAGGAGGATCTTATTGGGATGATTTTGGGATGATTCGGACAAGGAATCGTCGGAGGATGGACTCGGATAGAGATGTGAAACGCGATTCAAGCTGGTGGAAGTCCATACGACTCATGAATGTTAGCTGCGAGCAGCGATCGTAGGCCGCTCACCCGATTGTATTGAAGTTCTTCAGATTAAGCGCATCATGGCTGATCCAATGTGTGGACTTGCCGAGTTCGAAGGGTGGCAATACTGTTGAATTACATAGTTGCGTGTCGACTTGAGCTTGAGTTCGTGTTTGTGTTGAGGAGGCATCATGGACTGCCGGCTGCGGTCCGGCACGGGGCGTAGGGCCGCCTTCCTCCGAGTTGAAGCGAGCTGGCAAAGCTTGACTCGCTCAGGCGCCTCAGGTCACAAAGACCTTTCCCTCTTGACTGTCGACCTCGCAATCGACAACGACCGTCTGACGTTCTCCATCGGCTCGGCGACGAAAGGTCTGTATCTCAGGTATATTCTGATATCACACGTCACTAAGAAATCTGACCTGCGGCTACTGAGACTTCCCATCACGAGAACTTGAGCAAATCTATGTAGCGAAGTCTCGCTGCTGCTCAGGGCCTTACATATCACGTCGGCCGTGCGCTTCTAGCCCCGGGACACAACACAGCGATCAGCCATCATCGTTGCCGAGTACTATGGGGGTATGCCGTCGTTATCATATGACAATGATCCATGCTCATAACTGAACCATTGCTTGCCATCAAGGGGTATTGTCGACGTCGGCCTCCTTCGTCTGGTCTCGTCGCTACGTTATTTCTCTAGGGTATGTTGTCTGCGACTTCTACACTGTTGTCTTCGTCCAATCGACTGAGCTTACTTCTTTCTGATAGCAATATACACGCGGACCCGGGGCACGCAATGGCATCCTCCCTCATTGTCGGCGGCCAATGGCCGGATGCCGAATTTAATCGTTTATTCCAGCGGCTAGCAGAAGATTTCAACAGAGCAAGACCAGTCGTCGCTATTCCACCAGAGATCCTGGTGCTTATTTTCATGTCTCTACGACTCGAGGTGCCTCCGTACAGGAAAAGGTCCAGGACGGAGCTCGGATGGGTCCGAGTTACCCATGTCTGCCGCCGTTGGAGAGAAGTTGCCATATCGTCTGCCATGCTTTGGACGAACATCACCGATCTTGGGGACAACTGGACAGGGATCTTCGTGGAGCGCGCTAGGGATGCCTTGCTGTGCGTCAAGTGGCACTTGGCACCTTCTGGAAAATTTTATACAGCTGATATTCTTGCCAAATATCTCTCTCGGATGCGTGTTCTTGACATAACCGGAGCTCACGGCTTCATTCTACCGTTTGTAGATCGGTTGCACATTGCCGCTCCTCGACTAGAGGCCCTCACCCTATCCATCTACGAGCAAGATTACGACTCCCGAGTTTACCGAATCCCGACGGTTTTCGGGCCCATGTTGAATGGCTACACACAGTCCTTGCGCTATCTCTACCTGCAAAACATTTTCATCGAGTGGGATGCACTCTCGTTTCCAAATCTCGTCTTCCTACACCTTGGTCATATGACGCCAAAATGGAAGCTCAAAAATGGGGAGGAACCATTCATTTCCTCGTTGTCAGCTCTGTTCACCGCCCTCAGAAAGATGGTGAAATTGCAGGAATTACGGATCTGTGGCGCTATTCATGTCCCACCTGATGAAGAGGAATGCTTGGAACCGATCTCTTTACCGCAACTCACAGACCTTTGTCTTCACCAGAGCATGGTGGAATGCATCAGGATACTCCGGAGCATGTCTTTCAAGCCAGGTGCAAACCTCTCCATCGTTTGCATCGACGAGACAGCCCCAGTTTGGGAAACGGATGAGGCTGTACACACATTGCTTGACATTACTATGAAGCATTGCTCCGCGACCGACATTCTCAATCCGGCCCCTACACCCCGTCTCAACTGTGTGCTCCTCCAATCATCTCCTGCGCTAGCACAGCTTCCTCTTATCATAGCCGACCGGTCTCGGCTGCAGCGGGCAGACCTGGTTCATCTATCATTTCCACAAGATGATTCGGATGACTTGGTTGGCCAACTGAAGGCCATCCTCCCAATGCTTCCACACGACCACCTGAGCGCACTCGAAGTGGGCAACAGGTTGGGGTTGACGGTAGACCAGTGGACCGAAGCATTCGAGTTCGCTGATGTGCATTGGCCACACTTGGATGCTATACTGATCGAATCGGACCCTACGTGCGCCTTCCTTGAGGCATTGCTCAAGTTGGATGTCAGCGCCATCCCAAGGCTACATACACTGGTGATCGACGCGGAGCCGCAAGGTCTCGCCGGCCGCGCCTTAGACACACTTGCGGGGAGCGTGCTATTGGCAAGATACCATGGTGTGCCTTTGCAACGGATCGTACTACGAATGTCAGATGGGCGAAGCGACCTTGGAATATGGAAGAATACCCTGGCCACCATCGTACCCGAATTCGAGTATCAGAGCAAGGCTGGGCCTGGAATGGGTGTCGATGGACGACACTCTCCGTATTTCTCAGAAGGTGACGAGGATGGCGAGGATGGTGATGAGGACGAGGACAGTGAGGGAAACGGTGAGGATGAAGAGGGCGAGTACTACGGGCTCGGATAGCGCTCAGAACCCCGTTTCACTGGTGGAGATCCGCACGACCCATGAATCGGGGTTGCGATCGTGCGTTCACCCAATTGTATTGAAGTTCCTCAAATTACTCGCATCGTGAGATAGACTGTTTATGCCGCAGGCCAGTGGACGATACGAAGGATCAAGGTCTTAAATGGGACTCGCCTGGAGGTGCTTGCGTCGTCACTTGATAGCGTCGTCTTTCTCGCCCGGGCTGCGGTTCCCGGGTCTACTTCGTTTTCGTGACCGTGAAGGGGAATACCGAAGGTTCGTCGCTGTTGACCTCAATTTCATTGCGGCCATTAAGGTACTGACCTCGTAAACCTCACCTGCGACACGGCGAATTCTATGGTGCGCCGTACAATAAATAATTTCAATTCAGACTTACATCGCATCCCGTCACACTCCAGGCTCGAATATTTAGGTGCTGTGCGTCCTCTTCAGCTTTCCCGTGACCCTCTTACTGTTTATGTTCACAGGTTGCTCTCACCAGGAAACCGTTCCCATCGCAACTGCACCAGCTGTTCCGATTGGGGCAGCTTCGTTCGGCCCTCCACGGAGACAGGCACAGACGCGAATAATACACACTTTCCACTTGTCAACCAAATCTAAATCAAGACCTCGTTTCGAGCTGTTGCCTTCAAGTGCTCGCTCACAATAACATGCTGTGCTTGGCCCAACAGAACCCAGTCTTCTAATCGGAATCTTGAAGGTGCGACTTCTCGGACCATTCCGAGGCGGACACTGTAATACAACAAGGGGTCAAGCATATCGATCATTGCTTGCATCGATCTTCATCCTCTTCCCCTCCTCCTCACTTGGTCGCATAACTTTGTACGAGGTGAAGTGCATTTCTTGAGCCGTCCTCTTCTCATTCAGTTTACAGCAACGACAGACACGTGTATAGCTCTACTCCGCTTCGGAGGACGCGATGGCGTCAGCTCTCGTAGTCGGTGGCCCACGGCGACCAGCCGGCAAACGTGAGCCTACCCAGGAATTAGAAGAGATTAATGCCACCAGAGCGGCAGTCTCTCTTCCGCTCGAGATCCTTGTGCTTATCTTCTCCAATCTACTGTCCTCGTCTCCCCCAAAGAAGGGCGCAGGAATTGAGCTTGGATGGATCCGAGTGACACATGTCTGCCATCGCTGGAGAGAAGCTGCCATCTCAGCCGCCATTCTATGGACAAGGATCACCGACCTCGGGCCTGAGTGGACAAGAGTCTCCCTGGAGCGTGCTGGAAATGCGCCCCTGCGTCTTGATCGATACGAGGTGAATTCCGATACGTCGCCCCCAGTGGAGGACATTGCAAGCCGGTTGGCGCAGATGCGCGTCCTCCCCATAATCGGTTCGCACGACATTCTTCGTCCACTGCTGGATCGACTGCACGGTCCTGCTCCTCGACTGGAATCCCTCAAGGTAGTAGTTCACGGTGAAGAGGAACAAGCTCAGAACCACCCAATGTGTGAAGTTCGTGGATCTCTATTGAATGGCAGCGGGGGGCCTTTGCGTCATCTTTGGCTCAAGAACGTCTTTTTCCAGTGGAACAACTTCAAATTTTCAGGCCTTGTCAGCTTATCGATACACTACAGGGAGCACAGATATTACACAAACGGGGAAGAAACACGCCTGCCTTCTGTGCCGTCTATGATAGCTATCATTCGCGAGATGGCAAATTTAGAAGAATTGCGTCTTACCAACGCCATGTATGCCTCCGACAGCGAAGAACTCAGACACGACTCGGAACCGTTGTCCTTGCCACGCCTCCAAGATTTCCTCATAGATCAGAACAAGACCATTGGCGCGGCTTTCCTCCGGAACGTAATCGTTAAGCCGCAAACAAGTATGAAGGTCTACTGCGTTGAGTCGACGAATCCGGCTTGGGAAACGGATGAGGACATCCGCACGCTGCTCAACTTCATGGCGAACCTTATTCCATCGCCAGAGACATATGAATGTTGTTCCGACTGTGATTCCAATGGTCACGCCGGCTGTGATCCATGCCCCTACCTATGCTACCAATTTATTCTCGTTCCCGGCGGGGGATTCGAGGTTATCAAGAGGTCCCACGATACCCTATACGAGAGTTGTCATTTGCGTCTCCCAACCGATGATTCAGACGACTGGCTGCCCCGCCTCAAGACCGTGTTCTCGACGATGCCCCAAGACCGGCTGACCGTTATTGAAATGCGAAACGAAGTAGGGGTGTCGATAGACGAGTGGACAGAGGTGTTCATGACCACGGGCCTGAGCTGGCCGAAGGTGCACGGCTTGCTCGTAGAACTGGATCACAACTGCTCTTTCCTTATCGCCCTGCTTGACCTGCAGGCGGAAGCGATCCCGTCCCTGCAGCTAATTGTCATTGACGCAGAGGAGGGTCTGGCGCTCGACATGCTGGATGAGATCGCGGAGTGCATAGTGTCCGCCAGGGAGCGAGGCGTGCCGTTGGAACGGATCGGCCTGCGGATGTCACCCGACTCGGAGGGCGTAGAGCAGTGGAAGAATATGCTGGCAGCTGTCGTGCCCAAATTTCGGTACAGTACAGAAGCAGAAACTGGTCAGGGGCTTTATGAATCACCCAGTTTCGCTATGACCTTGTTTGGGGAGTCGGAGTCAGAAGAAGATGTCGACGGGGATGAGGACGAGGGCGAGGGTGAGTGGAGTGAAGACGAGGATGCTGAGGATGAGACCTCGGCCGCGAATTTGCCGGGCACCGTCCATGTCCTCGATTGAACAACGTAGACTCGGATTGCGAGGCTTGAAGCTTGAAGCATGCCGTACCGTTTAACTTCACCGGTGAAGGGAGTCAGTGGGCCGGGGAGAGAAGGCAATGGCTGATGCGCGAAGGGGTTGGTGTTTGTACTGTATCGAATGTACCGGAAAATGAGTCATTGTCTTGTGTTGACTTGACATGGTAATTGTGACCGGCAGCCTGCCAAAGAGCCTATACCATTCCAACATCGTACACCAAACCTACAAACAGCTATAGCAAAGTCACTAGATCCACCCTGACCGCACGGCTCATCAAGCTCCAGCAGAGATACTGTACCACTTACAACTATGACCGTAACTCCACACCACCGGGCCCATAGATCCCCCGTCGCCCGTTCCTGTACCACACGCTCACAGGCCATCACCACCGCGTCCACGCCCGCGCCCCCTACCCCTCGACACCCCAACGCCGACACCCATACCAATCGCTCCTCTCGGCACTCCCAAACCGCGAATAAACCCACCTCTCGGCGGCGGCGGGACGAATCCCCCGCGCACGACGAACCCCCGACCGGCTCCCCGACCTCGTCCTCGCGGATTCCCTCGCCCCCGACTATTTGCGTTCGCATTCGCATTCGCAGGCGCCCCGTTTTGACTCGGACCTTGCGCTTCCCCACCTGCGCTTGTTCTAGTTCCCGCACCCGCATCCGCATCCGCCTTTGGTGCTGCATTCCCATTCGTATTCGCACTATGCGCGTCTCTCGATTCCTCGGCCTCCATAACTGTGTCTGCACGCTCCGTTGTCTGCTCGTGCCCGTGCCTATTTGCCTTCTCCTGCGTCTTGCCTGTCGTTGGCGTCGCTGCCGCATGCTGCCCACGCTGTCCCGCGAACCCCATCCCGCTGCCTTTCCCGCCGCGCCCGAAGCGGACGGAGGATGGGACGAGGCTGAGAGAGGACATATTCGACGTGAGCGCGTCCAAGGCCTTATCCGCATCCGCTGCTACCGCCGCCTCCTCTGGTTTGCCTCTCCCCGGTGCTGGCCTCGCCGGTGGTACCTGCTGCTGCTGCTTCCGCTCCTTCGGTGTCGGGCTCAATTCCCTATCTTCATCGATCGGCATGTCCGCTTCCTCCTCGTCTTCATCTCCGTCTTCGTCATCTTCGTCGTCCTGCCCATTCTTTTCTTGGCCCTCTCTGGCCTTCCAAGTTCCGCGAATCAAGCTCGCGCCCTCGCCCCACCGCCGCAGGAGCCCGCCAACGCCCCAATTCGTCACTGCGAAGAAGTACTCTTTTGGATACCCGTGGGCGGTGATCAGGTGCAGTCGCCGTGCTTTTGGTGTCAAGAAGTTGCGCCCACAGGAAGCGAGGTAGCATGCGAACTGAATTCACAGATGGACATCAGGGAGAGATCATGGAATGGGAGATGGGCAGACACACAATTTTCTCGCCGCGTTCTTTGCGGACTTGCGCGAGGGGGTCGTGGTTCTCTGCTATGTGCTGTGGAGGACGCGTGATATTAGTATCAGTTTACGCGTAAAGTCGAATGCCGAAAAGGTGCGGGCACGCGTCGCAATCAAGAAAGGTGATATTACGGGCCGGCTGCGCATCTAGAATTGGGCAGAAGCGAGGATCGATTGAGGAACGCGGGGAGCTGACGCGTACCACGGGTGGACGGTGCTGCGCGGTATCGATTGTGGTACCCTTGCGTGCCCGAGGTTGTTATGTACGCATCGACAAGCGAGCAGCAGCATGCACCCAGTAGATTTCCGACCACTGTATGCGCAGTTCCCAGAGCAAATCATATACCACTCACCAACTCCAACAACCTCGCGTCCGGGAAGACACAATGGCATCCGCGCACCTCGCACACATGTGCATGGTACTTCGCATAATGCGCCTCGAGATCCCGTGTGCTCTCGAGCGGCGTCGGCCTGTTATTCGGCGGGTGGCATGTCGGCGGGAGCGTGCAGAGCAGCGGGCGCGCGGCGTCGCGCTCTGGCAGATGCGCGGTGCGCTTCGCCTTGGGCGTCGGGGACGTCGAGTCGGGCTCGGTGGTCGAGGGCGGGGTATGCGGACGCTTGGTCGAGGTCATGGGTATCGTTTGGGAGCGCCCATGGAGTGACAAAGGGAGGGGAAAGAGCGGGGTGTGACTCCCCGTGACGTTCCGTGACGGCGTTAGCAGAACAAGGTACGGACCTTAACCCCAGCGGGGTGGCGGTCCTTTACCTGCTGCCACGGCCAGCCCGCCCTCGAGCTTGTCTCACCCCTCCTTGTTGTCTCTCACCACCACCGACACCCGCAGCCCTTGCTTTACGGTAGCAGCACTCCACCTGGAAGTTTTGACTTTAACTTTGGACGCTGTAAAGATCAAGGCCGTCGATCTGGACCAGGAATTGCTCGACCGAGCTATAACGTGCACGCGCCAATATCGCCTCTCGCCGCTCTTATTCGCGTCTTACCCCGGACTTTCATCTTCGAAGGGTCGTCTCGCTTCAATAGCCTGTCTTATCACTTTACAGCGCGCTAGATACCGGACAGCGCATTGACTCGGTGAGTAACCTCTCACCGATCACAATGCCGCGATGCAAGTCGATCGGCGTATCGTCTGGGGAGTTCTGTTCTTAGAGTAGCAGCGCCAGAAAGGATTTGGGAACGCGGTCTCTGACGTATGCGTCACAAACACGGTGGTACTGCGTGCCCAAAGTCATACCATCAGATTCCAATGGAATCCACGCCGCCTGGTCTCGTGTCACTCGCATCCGACGCTTCGCTCGCGATTTCATGACATGGAACGGAGTTTGGACCAATTCGATTGGCCACCTTTTGCCCGACTCACGCGCATATATCTGGTTCTAACGCCTTTCAACCCAGGATTCTCCTTTCTTTCCCCAACGGTTGTCGTGTCCCCAACCATTTGAGGCGAGCATCACCTACGAACCACTATCTTGAGCTGTGAGAGTAAACAGCAGCGCATATACTTGGTGAGTGATCTTCATATAAATCGTTCAGTATCTCCGCATTAGATTTGTGGGACACGTCTCGTACAGGAACAACCAGTATGGATATACATAGTGCTTTCCAGGTACTCCCGTGAGGAGTAGAAACACTGTCGTGTCCGGCGTGGCCTAGTAGCCTAGCCTCTGACGTCTGAGGTGGTGTAGGCCGATGCGAATTCTCGCCATCAGACCCCGGTTGGGAACTCATGTTCAATGGCTTTACCACGCCGCGCGTGTTGACCTGGACCTGCATTCGAACACGCTGCTGGCTTCCGGATGTGAGCTCCATCTGGCTTTGGAGTAGCGCCAGATGTGGCTATGGTCTTCTTTCTTCGTAATCACACTTCGTTCGACTATCTCAGGATCTAATCACACTATGCATAGGCTGTTCATCAACTCCTTCACCCGACATGGCCCTTCCACCCGACACTACGATGCCAACAGAAACGCAATACTCTCCCGGACCAGGCCCCAGCACGCTCTACATGCCTGTTCTCTCTCCGCCTACGCCCGCGCCTTCTCCACGCCTCCGGCCTTCTACCCCGATCACCTCACTTCCCCTCTCAAGTCCAACGCTCTCCTCCCATTCTCTCCCTAGCTCTCCATTGGCGCTCCATCCCTTGTCATTCACCGATCTTTCCCCGGTCGAACGCCAGGCGCACCTTGCCGCGCTCCTCGCAGTCTGCACGCCATCAGAGCTTCTCTTCGTCTCCACCTTCGTCGCCCCGCGTCTCAAACGTGACTTCCTCGCCGAACTCCCGCCCGAGCTCGCCCTGCACGTCCTTTCCTTCGTGCACGAGGCCCGCACACTCGCCCGCGTCGCACAGGTGAGCCGGTGCTGGCGGTCGCTTGCGCGCGACGATGCGCTCTGGCGCGCGCTGTGCGCCGAGCACGGGTTCCACGCGGACACGCACGGCCCGGATGCAATCCCTGCTGAAGCCAGTGCAAGCACAAGCTCGAGCACCAATGCAGGAAAGGGTCGACAGGAGAGGGGCAGATACACGAGTACACAGATGGTACCACATCCCGCAGCGGTGCGCCGCGTGTCATCATTCTCGACACTCCCGCCGCCCCGCACGCCCGAACTGCTCTACCGCCAGCCGACCCCGCCAGACCTCTCCCACCGCGAGCTCTTCCAGCACGCCTACGAAACCTTATCGAACTGGCGCACGGCGGCACCTGCCTGCGCACGCACCGCGTGC